>JAOTIZ010000005.1:7088221-7100176 GCA_027123425.1 Erythroxylum panamense
CGGGCGGAATTTTAACCCGGTACCGACGTAACGGATTTCGTACCGGTTTCCGACCGGTACGGTACCTTCCGGCCGGTCCCGGCCGGAACGGTACGAAATCCGTTCCATTGGTATTGGCCGGTATTTAAATTTTGAATATTTTTGCTTAGAAATTTCAATCGACAATCTTCACGTTTATATTTTTCTTATTTAATAATTTTAATTTTTATTCTGTTTATAGAGATATAATTATAAACATAAGTCAAAATTAAGTTACATTTTATAAAATACTATTACATACCAAACATTATAATAAGAATTCACCAAATTTTCTTATTAAAATTCTTATAAGTATCCATGTTAATATTTTTACTTTCCATATATTTATTTTCCAAAAAATCATATTCTAAATTCAATTTACTTTCCTGCCAACTAAACGAAACCTAAGAGTTTGGTGAAGGAATTATAAGAATAGACATCAAGGGATCATTTGATCATCTTCCTATTTTGATCAACCTGGATGATGCATTTTCATCCTCCTTTTCACCCTTGTGGAACAAGGTTATTATCTACAGTTTGCTTTTAACGTGCAAATGGTGACAGGAAATCTGCAAAAATAGCAAAAGAACAGGCGCAGCAAACATACATTGAATAATTAATAGGAGCAAAAGACAGTTACACTTGCTTTGGGCCACTCGGGATACATATTAGAAGCACAAAGATTCCAATCCCAATGAATTGTTGATACATAGCAAATAAGGACATACGACTTGATAACTTTTCATTCTAATAGAAATAAACTGTGATTCAACCTATGAATAAATGCAGCATCTGGAAGGGCTTTGATTAGCTCTTCAACTCTTTTGAAATAGAAGGGCTGCACCTGGCACCGGCTGCTAGCTTCATAATTCCGCAAAAACAGCAAAAATATCGCCATTGATGTAATCGTTATCTACCAAACTGACCAAAAAGTAGCTTTCCTGCACCTGCAATATTGAAAATCATCTCGTTGAGTCAAGAGTGATTTCTTGTAGACGACGAAGAGTGAAAAACATTATTTATGGAGAGTCTTGCTTACCTCTTCAAGCAATTTTCTTGAAGGATCATCCTCTGGGTACAATGAAGCCCATGATCGAGACCAGATTTCAAATGCCTCATCCTTCCACACACTAAAGCTGGTTGGGTCTACCACGGTTGGTTGAATAATTTCCTTTGCTGGGAAGACTCCCCATGTTACAGCATTAACATCAGCTAAGCCAATGTTAGACATCCAGCTTCCTCCTTTGTTCACAGCCATGTAAGTTAGACTGGAAAAACCCTTGCACTTATCAACAAGAGCACTCAACTTGTCCTTGGAGCAGAAAAATTCAAGATAAGCCTTCTGGTAGACATAACCGCCTGGCCCTCCCCAACCTGTTGAGAATATGTATTATATATTACCAAAGTATACAAGAAACTTGAACTCAATAGACACCACAACCATAACTGGTAATATCTTAAAATGCTTGAACCTTTAATTGCAGCACTCATAAATAACACAATGGTTGAGCAAAACAAAATCCAAGCTCCAGTACAACATAACTATAATCAGCTACATGGAATGAAAATGTCATCATCCCTGCAGTCCTGATTAACATATTCAACTTTGCAACTCAAAGGTGAATATATTGTACCAAGGCAACCTCCTTTCCCCTCTTCCCTCTAAGCTTCCCCAATTTGAAGGGAGAAGCCATAGTAAAAATTTTCCTTGCCTTTTTAAATGTGAAAGAGCCCTTATTTTGTCAATTATCTGGTAAATGTCCCTTCTCCTCCAAATAGAGAAACTCCCCTTCATGAAGAGTCAGAGAAACCTATTACTTACCAACGGATGGAGAATCAGATTTCTCCCCATTTACAGCTGGTTGACTATTGATTGTCAGGAAGCCTTTCAAGTTTATCTTGCCAAGATGTTCATTGATGATCTTTGTCTCGGGTTGCAGGCCTTCCAATTCAGACCAGGGACTAGTTTTCATCTTCCCAAGGCAGTAAGTCTTAAATTTCTGTTACCCAAAAAAATTGTCAAGTTAACAGGCTTTTACACAAAATTGTGCGAAAATAATGCAAAACAAGCATGTCCAGAGCATAAATTATACCTCATAAATATCTTCAACACCTTTCAGAGGCACACCCCACTCGTCATGAAGTTTCTTGTCACGTGCACGAGGTCGCATGAACTGTGTAGGAAATCATGACTTGAATCAAGCACGGTAAATGCTAAATAGCCACATTGCGACTGACAGTTCAGGAACTTCAGTTAACCGAAAGACTATTTCAAACAAAAACAACTAAAGAAGCTCCCACTACACACCATCCAGGTTATAATAGTTAAGTCAAGAAATCAGAGACCAAATCGAAAGACTTCATCCATGAACAAGAGGCATCTTGGTAAAGCTTCATTGATGTTAATAAATGAGAATAAAGAGAAGTATTCTGCATGTTGGGCAGTATTTGTCTTTAAAGAACAAAGACAACTACTCATTTGAATTTCAAAAACTTTGTCGTATTTTGACTTTGAAGGAAATATCCACCAATATTTTGAGGACAATCTTTTCTATCTATGGAAAATAATGTTTTTGTATCAGCTTATGTCTAATTCTTCTAGCGTTAAATTTGTTGCAACGTGGCATATAATGTATATAGAATCCTACATGGCCAAAGAATGGAGACTCTTTTTATTTCATCTTATAATATATATATACACACACACATGTAAAACAATATAGGTTCTCATACCTGATGGTCACTCAAAGCACCATAAGATGCAGTACGAGAATCACCCCATCTGCCATGTGGATACTGGTCCCAACCAGTGGTCCTTAATAAGTAGCTCTTTGGACGATTAGCCCTGTGATCATTTAACTAGAAAATCAAATTCATTGAAGATAGAAA
Source organism: Erythroxylum panamense (assembly GCA_027123425.1). Classification (NCBI taxonomy): domain Eukaryota; kingdom Viridiplantae; phylum Streptophyta; class Magnoliopsida; order Malpighiales; family Erythroxylaceae; genus Erythroxylum; species Erythroxylum panamense. The sequence continues at coordinate 7,091,129 of JAOTIZ010000005.1, forward strand.
CAGCTTTTCAATACACTACTTTCCTCATGAAATAACTGGCTCAAAGGAATAGAGAAGTTCCAAATCCATTATATACCAAAATATCGGGCGGACATCTTCTTTCACACGGAAAACATTTGTAGGAGGTCTCCATGGTAATGGCCTTGCAATCTTGGATTCTTCAATCAGACCAAGATTCTGCAAATGGGAGTATAGTATTAATTGAAATTACTAGTAATTATCCTGCAATAATTCAATACCCCTCCAGCCAAAATTAAAAAGAAGACAGCTTAAAAAAGCTAACCATTAATATGGCTAGAGCTGATTTCTCCATGTTCAGTGTATAAAGATGCAAAGTCTTGATGCCGTGTGCCATAATCTTCTTGCACATTTCTGTTCCAAGGTGAACTCCATATGCTCTCACTGCTTCTTCATTATCCTTAATAGGCTCCAATGCAGCAGTAATCTCTGCTGGTATCTACAGTTCATTACAAATTCAACCATTTCACACAACAGATACCCTAAAAGATAGCTTACAGTATGCAGAATCATAGTCACGCAAAAGGAATTGCTGTTACTAAATTAAGAAGGTGACTTCTTCACAGCTCATAAACAAAGTGAGCAGCGGGTCCTAGATGCAGCATAACTTCAGAATAAAAGCTTATTGACACGTATGTGTGCAAAGCCTCAGAAATCAGACTCAATTTAAAGGTGCAAGCTCGAAATATAATACCTTTGTTTTGCAAAAGCCAGTCATTCGCAAAAACCCCTTGTAATTATTAATGGGCATGATACCAGGAACAATAGGACATTTGATTCCAATTTCGCGACAGTCGTTGACAAACTTCAGGAAAATATCAGTATCATAGAAGAGTTGAGTAATAATCAGATCAGCTCCCGCTTCCACCTATAAGAATCAGAACACCAGATTAGAATCACATACTACAGAGGAAGCAGTGTCAGCTTAGAATTTATTTCATTAAACACAGACAAAGAATAAAAGAAAAGACCTTTTGCTTCAAATAAGCAAGATCTTTCTGATAATTCTCTGGCGTAGCCACTCCATCACTGCCAATCACATCGGGATGCGCCTCTGAGAAACAATTTACGTAACCAAACAACAAATTTAGCAAAACAAAGAGCAAAATTTCACAAAAGAGGAGTGAAAGGCTAAAGAAAGAACCTGGATAACCAGCAACAGTGATGCCAAAGTAATCACCATACTTGGATCTGATATGTTTCACCTGCAAAAAAGCATAAAGTTAACTTATGTTGATCAAACCAAACAGTTACTAAGCAACTAGAAGTTTCAGTTCAGTGCATTACGAGATCGAGAGCGCAAGCGAAACCGCCTTGGATCTGAACGAACTTGTCCTGACCGTGTGGAGGATCGCCGCGAAGCGCGAGGACGTTCTGGATTCCATTATCCCTGATCGTGTCAAGCGCGTGGTCGATCTTTTCCACAGGCATATTCGTGCAGGTCAAATGCATCATAGTCTCCACGCAGACGACGTTCTGCATGCGGTTAGCAATCTCCAGCGTCAGATCGGCGGTGGAGCCGCCAGCGCCCCAGGTGATGTCGCAGAAGGAAGGATTATGCACCACCATACGGTCCATTCTCTCGAAGAGGTTCTCGACGCCATCTTGGGTCTTGGGAGGGAAGAATTCGAAGGAGAAGACGACCTTGTCGGAGGTGGAGCCTCCATTAACAGTCGCTCCCTCCACTCCGTGAGCGGACCTTATCTTTTCTAGCACCTTCATTGTTTCAGATCCAAATTTGGTGATTCAGTGCGAGAAGAGAAGAAATGGGAATATATTTATACACAAAGCTTAAACGTGGATTTCTCTCAAGTATTGTTACTTAAAAAAAGTTAAAAACTAATTAGTGTTTAAAACTAAGTGTTTACTACAAAAATAGTTGGTGATGGTTGGTAAACTCAACAACCGCCGAGGAATTGGCGAGTAGAATAATAATGAATGATAAAGATTTCATTTTTAATGAGAAATTAATTTTTTTAATTTATATTATTACAATTAATTTTTTTAAGTAAATTTAAAAAAATAGTAACACTTTACTCAGATTTTAAATCCTAACATTGTATTTAGATTACTTTTATTAAGAATTTAATCTAAAAATATATTAATCAATTTAACTCTTTTTTCTCTCTTAATTATACGGCAATTCTTTTATAAAACTTTACTTCCTTTTTAACCAATATTTAGAGATACTCAATAAAAATTTTGTTAATATGTGAATTTTAAAAAGATTTAATAATACGTAAATTTATGATTACTCCTATTAAAAATCAAAATTGAAAAAAAAAGAGGTAGGGAAAATTCATGTTATTAGTCCACGTCAGCTTATCTTTTTCAATCTTACCTACCACCAGCCAAACCAACCCTAACTTGGACTTCCTAAATCATTATATTATAATTTGATTCCTTAATTTTTATTTATATAAATGTATCTTTATTCTTATGACATTAATTTAAATATCATTAATAAATTTTACTTATAAAAATAATTTTGCAAACAAATATTAATGTAAAAAATGGACTTTTGTAAATGATAAATTCTTACAAAAATATTTATAAATTATTTTAATACCTTTTAAATAGTAGCGGAAAATGTGGCCCTTCCTCCTTTAATGGGAAAAGCGGCCAATGCGATTGATTAAAAAAAAAAAAAACACGTGCATCCACTTGCTGTATCGCTGTAAGTGGTCCGTACTATTTCCAACTCGAGTCCCAGTGGCCCAAACTCTAATGAAACTAATTTCAAGTGAATTAGTAAGAGACTCTTCTAGTTTAAATGAGAGCACAGGTTTAAACTGTCCTCATATATGCAACTATTTAAAACTTAGAGTCAGAACTTTATCTCCTACAAAGGATCTACCCGATTCGAGTAAAAATTAGTCTAAATATAAATAGCTTAAAAATATCTTTCCTAATTAAGACCTTCTTAAAATACTTCGTGAATAATTAAAAAAAAACTCCAATCAGACCCACCTGTAGACAACCAGATCGGGGCTCCTCGGTTCGGTTGGGTTGGTAGGTGGGGCCAACCCCTACCAACTCCGCGCCCTTAGTAAAATCTTATATGCTTTATTTTTTGCGTAGTAAAATCATTTGTGCACATTTTTTAAGGCATGGAGTTTGAGTAGCCAACTAGCCTACCCCACCCAACCTGTGGTGTCCTATCACTGAGATATTAATATTAAATATATGATAAAATAATAAAATATAAAATTATATTTAAATTTTATAAATTTTAATTTTAAATATTAACTTAGTTTTAAATTATAATAAAGTTATATAATTTATTGAATATTAATTTAAAGTCATCTCGCCCTAAAAGACATAAAAGATCATTATAAGTATTATTTTATTTTTCGATAAATAAGTTCCTACGCCAACTTACAGATATGTTACTAATTATCTTACCATGTAAAATCAACCAAAGAGAATGTTTCACATTGATCACATGAAATCACTTTTTTAAATAAAGTTTGAGCTAATATAATTTATATATTTAAAGATGAAACCTAAAGATCGACTTAATTTGTTAAAATTAATAAATCAAACTTGATAACCCAAATTTTAAATCGGATTCACACTTAGGAGCCACTTTGATGGGACGAATGGTATGTTATTTACACCTTCCTCCAGCCGTATTAAGTATGAGAAACAAACTATCCAAAATAACAATACTTTCAGAGAATCAAATCGTATGATTCAAATTTGACTTAATCGTCGAGCTGAGTTCAAACCACATTTTTGAGTAATTAGACTAACGAACAGGTCGGACTCCTTACTATTTCTAAATACCATTCAAGCACTAAGCTGTTAAATCTTTTAGAATATATAAAATGGTTTCTTCACCTAAACTTTTCAGGAATTAAACTTTTAATGACTAAATAACAATACATTTATAGAGTAGTACCAATTGCTTTTTACATTGTACTATACACCATATATTTGAGATATAACATCACAATACTTAATTGAATTTGAAACATAACTTTTTTTGAAATAATTAATGGTTTGTAACCATATGAATTATTTGGTATAAGACTCAATACATTACATATAGATTTTATTGTATAATTAATATGACCTTCGTACAATATAAACCATCAACACATGAAATACATTGGTTTCACAAATTAAAACCCAAATACAGAATCAATATAGGCAAGTTGGGTTGCAACCAAATTTACTCTTTGTTGACGTGTTCAGACAATCAAATATTTGTTTGGACGAACCGTTATTTTGTTTTGTTTTCTTTTTTTTGCTCTTTCGAAGTTTGAGCCGTACAAAAGTAAGAATCAGAAGGGCTGGATCATGCTTCATTTTAGGTTAAGATCATCTATGTTACTATGTTGCAATCCTATTTTTGTCTCAAAACGATGTTGTTTTATATCTATTTACACATAGAACGATGTCATTTTGAGAGCAAAAACAAGGTTAGAACAGAATAACTGGTATAGAAGATCTAATGCCCTAAATTTTCCTCTAAGGAGTTTACAATTTTAAATGCATTGGGGTCACTTATATGCAAGATAGAGATATCTCTCACCCTTTTTTTGATTTATTTTACTAAACTAGTATGTTTTTTGTCAAAGTTCTGGATTTGCTTTTTTTCAATCTAATATGAAGAGGATTGTAGAGCTATTTAGGTTAGGATAAAAATCCACAATAGAGTTTAAACTGCGTAGAAATCTTTGCAACTGTTTTTTTGTCAAATTTCTCATTGAGGAATTTGTTACTAAATTCTAAAATTTTCTCGATTGGGGTGATTGTGCCATTGTGGACTTAGTGTCCTAGAAACTTAATCTTAGTTTGAAAAAGACTAAGTTTTGGGTTCAGATCATCTGTGTTACTCTGTTTCAATCCTATTTTTGTTTCAAAACGATGTCGTTTTATATCTATTTACACATAAAACGACGTCATTTTGGGGTAAAAAATAAGGTTAGTACAGAATAACTGGTATAGAAGATCTAATGCCCTAAAGTTTTCTCTAAGGAGTTTACAATTTTAAATGCATTGGGGTCACTTATATGCAAGATAGAGATATCTCTCACCATTTTTTTTATTTATTTTACTAAACTAGTATGTTTTTTGTCCAAAGTTTTGGATTTGCTTTTTTTCAATCTAATATGAAGAGGATTGTAGAGCTATTTAGGTTAGGATAAAAATTCACAATATAGTTTAAACTGCCTAGAAATCTTTGCAATTGCTTTTTTTGGGTCAAATTTCTGATTGTTCACAATATAGTTCAAACTGCCTAGAAATCTTTGCAATTGCTTTTTTTTGGTCAAATTTCTCATTGGGGAATTTGTTACTAAATTCTAAAATTTTCTCGATTGGGGTGATTGTGTCATTGTGGACATAGTGTCCTAGAAACTTAATCTTAGTTTGAAAAAGACTAAATTTTGTTTTTGATATTACTAATCCATATTTCTTGATGACCTGGATGAAAGTTTTGATGTGTTTGAAGTATTGCTCTAATATTGAGAAAAATATTAAGATATCATTAATGTAAACAATGCAACATTCAAAATATTGTGTAAATATCTTATTTATTATCTTTTAAAATTTAAAGGGAGCATTCTTTTATCTAAAAGGCATCACATTCCACTCATACCGTCCAAATAGAACAATAAAAGTGATCTTATACCTATCTTTTAGGTCTATGTAGACCTGCCATAATCCTGATTTCATATCAAAATTTGAGAAGATTTGAGAATTGTAAAGTTTTTGAAGCAAATCTTTTTTTCTTTGGAATAAGATACCTAATCCACTTTAGGGTTTTGTTAAGAGACTTACAACTGATCACTAACTTGTGCACACCTCTTTCCTTTTCATAATTTTTGTTCACATAGAAGGTTGCATAACTCTAGGGAAACTTGAGGGGGAGATTAGCTTTTTCTTTAGCAAGTCATTGATCACTTGATTGCAAAATTGGTCTAATCTTAGTTCATTTTAATTGGACAAGCTTTGATAAGAATTTGTTTCTTATTGAAATCTTTTTCATAAGACAAATCTACAATATGTTGCTTTCTATATTCCAAAAAGTTTTAAGTAAGTCATCTCATATCTCACTTTCAATAGTTTCTGGCAAGCTCTTTTTTTTTTCTTTTTTTAATTTTCTTGCCTTGTGGTTGTTTCTCTATCCTTTCAGTCACTTTATCTTTATTCAAATATGTCAATTGTTTTTGGTTTGCATTGATTATACTATTCAATTGGTTTTTGTAAATTGAACATACTTTTATTAAATTTGATATTCCTAGTTTTGGATTTTTACATGAAAGGAAAGCAACATTTTTTATTGTTGATTTTCTTTGAAATGTTTTCATAGCTTAATATGAAAGAGGTTATTAACTTTATGAAAGGCATTCCTAAAATAACCATTTGTGTATATCCTCAACTATCACAAAAGAGGTTTTACTGAAAACTCACCTTGGCAAATGTAACCATCGATTTTGTAATTTATCCTAAATTTTGAGTTGTTAGCAACTTTGAGTCTTTCCTAGCTTTTTTGTAATAACTTTATAGGATTATTTTTGGTTTAATACAATTCAAATAAACTTTGATGTCAAATAGTGCAATTATCTCATATGAAATCGTCATTAATTCTATAGGTTATCTAAATCAAATATTTTTTAGATGTTATTTGGTTGAGTATGAATAAAAAATATTCTGAGTAATTTTCAGTATTGTTGAGCTTAACTTTTCAAGTTATTAATTGTATGATAAAATCTATATGTAATGTATTGAGTCTCATACACAATAGTTAATATAATTACATATCTTTAAGAAAATATTTAGCTTTTTTAAAAGCTAAAGTTAGGTTTCCAAGACACTATGTCCATAATGGCACAATAACCTTAGTTGAGAGAACTTAAGAATTTGGCAGCAAATTCACCAACAAAATATTTGACAAAAAAAAGTTGTAAAGCTTTTTAGGTAGCTTAAACTGTGTTATGGATTTTTATCCTAACGTAAATAGGCTCTACAAACCTATATATAATAGATTGAGAAAAAACTCAAATGTTTGGACAAAAGAACATAATAATTTAATAAAAACAAATCAAAGAAATGGTGGCATACATCCCTATCTTGCATATAGCTAACCCTGATGCATTCAAAATTATAGAAGCATATGCTATCAATCAAGAATATAAAGGTATCTTAAAATGAAATTAAAGGTCAATGACAAGGAACAAATTATTCAATACACCTCAAGACAATGGAATCCAACTTAGAGTAATTATTCAACAATTAAGAAAAAAGATTTTGTCTATTGTTTTGTACATTTCAACTTTTCAAAGTGATTTATGGAATCAACGATTTCCTCTTTGCATTGAATGTAAATCTGCCAAAGAAGTTTTACTGAAAGATGTTCTAAATATTACTTCAAAAGAGATTGTTGCTAGATGGGAAGTTATTTTACACTTTTTTATTTTGATATTAAATTGATTAAAGGTGAAGCAAATTCTATCATGACTTCAGAACTAGAGAATTTTTACAATAAAAAAATGATCATGAGAACTACTCCTTCATCCAAAGCCAATAACTGAACACCTAGTAGAAAGTAGGAAAGAAACCATGGAAGAGGAAAAGACAATTCTTTTTCTGCCTAAAACCTAAGATGAGGCTTCAAAGTTCTCATCATTAATGATCAACATTTCTGATCATTTCATATTGGTTAAAACATTTGTCAATGAACCAAGAGTCATCAATGGCTCTGAGGGATTCCTTTGAAGAAAGTCTTTTAAAGCAAATTTTATTAAAAATAGTGATTGACAATACAACTAGAAAAATTATTTTACATAAGCCAAGATCAAAAGAGATTTTACTAACTAAATATTTAAAATATTTACAAATTTTAAAGCATTTTTTTAGAAAATTTCAAAGAAATTATTTTGATAAAAAGTATTTTCAAAATATTTCAAAGATTGAAAAAAAATTTATAACCCAAATCCTTTTGAAATGATTCACAAATTTTTCCTAAAGGTTAATATTATAAGTCGACCTTAGGATCTTTCAAAGTCCCAAGATTACTATTTGCATATAGAGACTAAATGTGTGAAAATTAAACACCACTTTGTTGAACATGTTAAAATCATACCTACCTATATTACTTACAAAATTAATAAAGTAATTCATCCAATGGATTAGGATTAGAAACCTAGAAAACCAAAAAATTTAAAGTTTGATTCTCAATAAACCTTCGCTATTTGCCAACATATAGTGACTACGCTAAGCGTGGTTTAATGCCTTCTTAATGAACAACATGACAAGCCACCATTCATGAATATTCTTTTTCAACACAAACATAAAATACAATTTTCTATTTTGGTTCATCATCATCATCATCATCATCATCATCATCATCATTATTATTGTTATTATTATTATGTTATTATTTTTATAGCCAAGTAATTATGTGGATTCCTTAAAGATATTTTAGTCCAACAAGTCTTCATTTTTATTCTCAACCCACTTCAAATAGATAAAGATTGGGGGGAGGATGATTTTGCTTATACCTTGATGAGTTTACTTATCCATAAACTTAAGAAATAAGTAAATCATTGGATTATATATTCTGTATGCTTTCTTCAATCAAATAAGGAAATAGTCTATTATCAATAATAGATCAGGAATGGAATGATGATTTCAGTTAACCAAGCATCCCATAAGGAATAGAGGAGAAGCCATCATGCTAATTCAGTCGATAAATTCAATGATTAATTCAACACGACTTTTATCAAAGACTTCTAATTTCATGGTTGCACATGGCTTCAACTACAACTGTGAAGCCCTAATACCCCCTAGGAGGATATGGGGGCACCACGCAAACAACATAACATATAAGCATACAAAACCGAGACAAAACCAAAACATACGAAACATTCATCATACATTCTCAATAGCTCAAAGCAGAAGCAATTTGGAGCACGCATACATCATAATCTACTGAGCTTAATATAACTTGTTCCAAACTGGAACCAGCCTAAATTAAGGTTATTACAAACCTTCAAATAAATCCAAAGTCATATACAT
>JAOTIZ010000005.1:7100276-7111336 GCA_027123425.1 Erythroxylum panamense
CTTTAAAATATTATTATTACACTATAATTAATTAAAATATAATTATTCGTTAGTTAAAATATTGTAATTAATTAATTAATTACAATATAGTTAATTAAAATATTATTATTTAATTAATTACATTATATTTAATTAAAATATAACTATTCATTGATTAAAATATTAATTAATTAAAATGTTATTATTAATTCATTAATTGCAATATAATTAATTAAAATATAATTAATTCATTAATTAAAATATAATTTATTTTGTAATTAATTAATTACAATATTTTTTACAATTTAATCACTATTAAATATTAATAGTAATGGTAATCATTCCTTTCTCTTAACCAACCATCATAATTATAATGATAATATTCATTTTTATTCTTCACTATATTCATTCACATTCTTATTATTATTCCCCCATACTAGCCAACCGCCCCTGAAGAACAGAGGATATTGGAGGAATGACAATGTTCAAAAATTAGGAATGAAAGTATAACCCATCTAATCATAACCTCTTACTAAGCTTTATCTTTCATTACATACTCATTCTTATCTCTTCATACCCACCAAACAAGCACGGAATAAATTGAAAATAAAGGGTGAAAGTGTCAAAAAGACAAATTGAAAACAAAAGATTACGGCGTTAGGGTTGTGAAAATTAATTTAAGAATTACACTGTCTAATATCATTTTAGTTATATGATTAAACAATGTTAATTTATTAATTTTCATCAGTTATATTAATTTTGATTAACGTATATTATTAGTTAATGTCGTTAAATTATAATTAAAAAATTAAAAATTTGAACATTTATTTGTTAAGTTTTGATATTTGGATTATAATAGTAAAATTTAAATTATTTTTTGTAATTAACCCAAATAAAAGAAAAAAAAGAGTAAAAGCCATGGGCCGATGGAGAAGGCCTCAAGTAGTTATGTTTGAGGTCTTATGTTTATAAGTAATTTTCTTACAAATAAATTTAAAATCAGCTTTTTAAAAATTTAATTATCTTGAAAACATATAAGACTAGTCAGTCTATTTTTTTTATTTTTTAATCTCTTTACATAAAGGTAGCATATATTCCTTTACACGCAAAAAAGGGCCTTAATCAAGGAAAGTATAGTTACACTTGTTTTGTGGTCCCAAAACAAATTGCAACATCTGAATTGTTGTTACAATTTACAATTAATAAATTAAAATTATTTTCATTAATTTTGAATACAATTATATTCAATTAAAATTAATAAATTGTTTAAATGCAAAACAATGTAGCATAGAGGATTGGAATGAACAAAAGAACATTACATGAATCTTGAATTACTTGTAGTTAGGAAAAATAGAATCTAAATCTTCCATTCTTTTGCTCCTCTTCATCTTCTTCTTTTCAATACAGTTAGCCCCACAAAACCTTTTAATGACTATTATAAAATAGCTAACGACAATAAATAGACAAAAACGACCCTTCAACATTACACTTGAAATTGGTCAGATCAAAATACAAACCCTAAATCCCCAAATTATTAACCACCGCCGCCTTACCCCTCACACTTCCCACCTACGTACACTCCTACTAGACCACAAAAACGCTAAGCATAAACCGACCCATAAGACAGAGCCATCAACAACACTGCCGCTTGTTCTTCTTCTCCAAGCTTTCGCCTTTGTCTCTCCACTGATGATCTCTGCATCAAAACCTCCTTCCCCAATGTCGGGTCTGCATGGAGGAACCGACAAATGACGAAGCGAAGCCGGTGAGAATCGGAGAAGGAAGCGAGCGTCGAGGAGGCAAGCTTCCACGAGGAGGAGACCGATGGCAACGGTGGGAAGACCAGAGGCGACCTTCGCAGGCGAGGAGGAGCGGCGCAACAGAGAGATGAGAGGGCGAGGAGATCGGCTGCGTAGGGGGGGGGGGGGATTTTAAAATTTTACAATTTAGTCCCTGCACTTTTTCAACTTTACGGTATTTTCTGGTATGGCAGGTACCGGCCGGTACCGATCGAAAACCACCGGTACCGGCCGGTATTTTTGGCCGGTACGGTGGTCGTCCATTCCGTTCCGGATTCTGGCCGGAATGGTACGTTCCGGCCGGATCCGTCCGGAACGGAACGGATCCCATAACACTGATCGGAACTTGGAAGGGCTTTTAAAATTTACAAATTAGGGGTCTTTTCACAGCAGTTTATCATGAACGCTTTTTCCTATACATTAAGGAGTATCGCTGGAAGCTCTCTTTTGAAAATCGGATCGAATCGGTCGGTCTAACGGGTTTAACTGGTGATTGATCGGTTATCCGGTCCGGTTTATCCTTAAAAATTAGTTCTCAATTGAACCAGTGAGAATCGGTCAAAACTGGTCAATTGATCGGTCGGATCGGTCCGGTTTAACCGGTCCGATCACTGGTTTAATAAAATTTTTATTTTTTTATTTTTTGTTTTATTTTTGGTATATTTTTTATTTTTTAAATATTATTAATATTATATATAATTAAATATAATTATTACATAACTATGACGTCACACCGATTCGACCGGTGGTTGAACCAATCAAACCGGTGATCAATAAAACTTCCGATTTGATGACCGATCTAGGTTTCAAAACACTGGCTGAAAGTATTGAACCATCCGGTACAATATCATTCTTATGTCTATCTCTGATGCACTGATTCATACCTGACATTAAATATGATGCCTTATTGTTGTTCAAAAGCTCTGTTAAGAACTTTATTTTAAAATGATAACAACTCAAGTTGAAGATTTAAAGATTTTATGAATGTCCCGAATATTTTGTAAGCTTATTTTTTGATAAGGTAAAATTATTTGTATATATGTTTAATGTTTTTCTTATTAATTACTAATTTTCTTTTAGGTTAGAAAGATATAATTTTTCTGTAGTACAATGACAAGTTTAGTGAGAGTGTTGTTAAATTAATTCATAAATTAAAGAAAGATGTAAATATGTTAAAGGGAGAGGCTCAACAAATCACAATTGAACCACGTACAATGTTAGAAATTAACGAGCAAAATAAAGTTAATGAAAAAAGACACTGTTTCGTTAATAAAAATAAAAATTGAGTTGAAATTTATTTTAATAATTATCGTAATAAGGTTTTTACTGTAATATGGTTTGTTGTGGGCAAGTAGAACTAAATTAAAGTATTTTGTTTAAAATATTAATTATAATAAATGAAAAATTATGGTTTGAACTAAGTTGTAATATATTGTGCTTTATTTTTATTGTTTTGTTATTCATAAAGACGCCTAATTATTAATAGCTGTAAAAATCGTTAACAAGTATATACAAAAGTGATTATATCAAAATAAATAATTGGAATTGTATATAAGTAAATATTTACACTACAACATCTATCCATCCATATATAAAAGTGATTGGATCTATCCCTCTATATACAAAAGTGATTGGATCTAATAACTAAAGTTCCAACAACACATAGACAACATTAATTTAATAACTGAAGTTCGTAGGACACGGATAGAAAATGACAATTACATATAATTTCCAAGAAATGTTCTGTTTGTTGCAAACATTCAACCATAATCCAGTACAAGTGTAGAAGTGCAAAGACGAAGAAAAAGCAGCAGAAAAGGACCTAAAGCCAAAAAGAAGAGAAAAAGGAAAGCGACGACTAATCAATGTATGGAGTGCTGATCTTAATTTCTGGAGCAACCAGCATGAGTACTTGACGCCCACTGCGATCCACACCCGTAGCAGAACTCGAACTTACATCTGCATGCGTTTTCATAAACTCTGATGAAATACTTTTAAATTTAGAGAGAATAGTGATTCAAAATGCATGGAAAAGAAGAAGTGACCTGCAAGTGATATGGGGGCAACCCTCTGTCCTCTCTACGTGGATCTTGCAGTTAGGGCATTGACTCCATTTCTGATTCTTAGCAAGTAAAATCAACATCAGGTCTTCTCTTTCTCTATCGTCCTTGTTCAATCTCTTCACCTCCTCGCATTCAAGCCCTGCGTGCCACGCCACGTTGCATTGAACACAGAACATCCTGTGACAATACGGACACTCAAACTCTCTTCTCAACTCATCATCATCAACGATCAACATCGCTGAACAGTCCCTGAAAGGACAGTAAACCTTCACCGATCCTGCGATCGCCTCCTCGCAAAGCGCCTTCCCCCATGAATCAACCACTTCCTTGGGAAGTACACCCCTGCATGTGTCTATATCCAGCACTCCATCGCATTTGAACTCCGGGCACTTGACCCTGAGGATTTGCGACGTACTTGGTTATGCAGTCGGAGCAAAACGAGTGATCGCAGTTGTTGGCTCTGAACATTTGATCCTTCTCTTTCCTCTCAGTGCAAATCTCGCAAAAGAGTTGCGACGGTTCACCAGAGACAGACTTCGGAGCTGGTTCGATAGCCGTAATGGCCGACGAGACTGTATTGACCATTTTAGAGAGAGCGAGGCAGCCCAAAAGGGCCTCTTGTAACTGCAACTCTTGAGCAAAATCGGAATCTAAAACAGGGAACAACTCTCCCCCGTCTTGGTCGAACTGTGCAGCAAAGTAGAGATCATCAACGAAATCAGACGTGTCGAGGTGAAGGTGTGCCATGGATATGATCGCTGTGACTGTAACTGAACAGGCACTTTGGTTGGACTGTCGGAATAAGCCTCTATCTCTCCAGCCCGGCAGAAATAATAGCTTTGCAAGTGTCTTCGTCAACGAAACTTGCTTTGGAAGCGACTTCGAGACGAAGCAGTTGACGAGTCAAGTGGAATTACTCTGTGGTTAATCCAATCAAAAGCGCGAATTAGATAAGATATTTATTTATTTATAATATATTCGGAAAAGTTGGAAATTTTTATTGGAAGGGCTTTTAAAATTTACAAATTAGGAGTCTTGTCACAGCAGTTTATCATGTACTCTTTTTTGTACACATTAAGGAGTATCACTGGAAGTATTGAACTATCCGATACAATATCATTCTTAGGTCTATCTCTGATGCACTGATTCATACCTCACATTAAATTTAAACAATGGTTATATGATGTCTTATTGTTGTGTAAAAGCTCTGTTAAGAACTTTATAGGATGATAACAACTCAAAAATGAAGATTTTAATTATGATGTCCCAAATATTTTGTAAGTTTATTTTTTGAAAAGGTAAAATTATTTGTATATGTTTAATGTTTTTCTTATTAATTATTAATTTTTTTAGGTTGAAAGACGTAATTTTTAAGTAGTACAATGACAAATTTAGTAAGACTGTTGTTAAAGTAATTCATAAATTAAAGAAAGATGTAGGTATATTAAAGGAGGGGCTCATCAAACAACAATTGAATTACGTACAATGCTGGAAATTGACGAGTAAATAAAGCTAATGAAAGAAGACATTATTCCATTGACAAAAGTAAAAAAATTGAGTTAAATTTATTTTAGTGGTTATCGTAATAGGGTTTTTGTGCTTATGATGAGTGTTGTAATATAGTTTGTTGTGGGCAAGTAGAACTAAATTAAAGTATTTTGTTTAAAATTTGAATTATAATAAATGAAAAATTCTGGTTTGAACTAAGTTGTAATATATTGTGTTTTGTCTTTATTGTTTTGTTATTCATAAAGATGCCTAATTAATAGTTGTAAAAATTATTAACAACTATATACGAAATTGATTATATCACAATAAATAATTGGAATTGTATATAAGTAAATAATTACACCACATCATCTAACCATCCATATACAAAAGTGATTGGATCTATCCGTCTATATACAAAAGTGATTGGATCTAATAACTAAAGTTCCAACAACACATAGACGACATTAATGTATAGTTTGGGAATCAACCACATTGCTTCCTTCATTCACACTTGACTGAGAAGGTTGATCGTGTACTGGTTAATTTATTGATGATCTCCTCCTCATTGCTTGGGTTTGTAACTATTGAGAAGTGATGCTAGGTTGTCCTTTGAACGTTAAACCTCTTGATTCAAAAGTCAACTAGAATGAATGTGGATCAACTTCTCTATACTTTTGTAAAAGTTTACTGTTATGCAAAGAGCTAGCAACCTACAAACATACATGTTGTTAACAATATTCATTTGTGAAAGTTATTGATAATGTGAAGAATGGTCATATAGTAATGTGATGAAAGTTACAAAAATACATGTTGTTTCTTAACGAAATATTTTTCATAAGAAAAATCTATAATATATTGCTTTCTATATTCCAAAAAGCCTTGGGTAAGTCATCTCATATCTCACTTTCAATAGTTTCTAACAAGCTCTTTTTTTTTAATTTTCTTTCCATGTAGTTATTTCTCTATCCTTTCAATCATTTTTTCTTTCTTCAAATATGTCAATTGTTTTTGTTTTGCAATGATTATGATATTTAATTGGTTTTTGTAGATTGAAAATGATTTTATCAAATTAATATTCCTAGTTTTGGATTTTTATATGAAAGGAAAGCAAAGTTTTTATCGTTGATTTTCTTTGTAATGTTTTCATAACTCATTATGAAAGAGGTTATTAACTTTATAAAAGGTGTTCCTAAAATAACCATTTGGTGCATATTCTCTGCTATCACAGAATAGATTTTAACTGAAAACTCACCTTGGAAAATGCAACCGTTGATATTGTAATTTATCCTAAATTTTGAGTCATTAGAGACTTTGAGTCTTTCCTAGCTTTTCTGTAATATCTTTTTAAGGATTATTTTTATTTAATACAATTCAAATCAACTCTTATGTCAACTAGTGCAATTATCTCAATATGAACATCGTCCCTAATTCTAGGAGTTATCTAAATTAAATATTTTTGAGAAGTTATTTAGATGAGTATAAATAAAAAATCCTTGAGTAATTTTCAGTATTGTTGAGCTCAATTTTTTCAATTTTTTAATTTTACAATAAAATCTATATGTAAGTATTGAATCTTATATAAAATAATTCACATAATTACATACCTTCAAGAGAAAATATAGTTTTTAAAAAAAAAACTAAAGTTAGGTTTCTAGGACACTATGTCCATAGTGCATAATCACCTTAATTAAGAGAACCTAAGAATTTGGCAGCAAAATCTCTAATAAAATATTTGACAAAAAAAAGTTGTAAAGGCTTTTAAGTAGCCTAAACTATATTATGGATTTTTATCCTAACCTAAATAGGCTCTACAAATCTCTTCATAATAGATTGAGAAAAAACTTAAAACTTTGGGTAGAATAACATACTAATTTAGTAAAACAAATTAAAGAAATGGTGAGAGACATCCCTATCTTGCATATAGCTAACCCTAATACATTCAAAATTATAGAAGTCGATGCTTTCGATCAAGAATATAAAGGTATCTTAAAATAAAAATCAATGACAAAGAGCAAATTATTCAATACATCTTAAAACAATGGACTCCAATTAAAAGTAATTATTCAAAGATTAAAAAATATTTTTGACTGTTTTTTTGTACATTTCAAAATTTTAAAGCGATTTATAGAATTAACGATTTCTTCTTTGTATTGGTTGTAAATCTGCTAAAGAAATTTTACTTAAAGATGTTCAAAATATTACTTCAAAAGAGAATGTTGCCAGATGACAAGCTATTTCATGTATTTTTTATTTTGATATTGAATTTATTAAAGATGAAGCAAATTCTATCATGATTTCATAACTAGAGAATTTTTTACAATACAAAAAATGATCGTAAGAACTACTCCTTCACCCAAAGCCAACAAAAGCTTGAAAAGCCAATACAACTCATCTCCTTTAAAGCCCACAATTGATAAGCCAGTAAAAACTTGGAAGGAACCATGGAAGAGGAAAAGACAGTTCTTTTTCTGCCTAAAACCTAAGATAAGACTTCAGCGTCTTCGTCCTCAATGATAAACATTTCATAATGGTTAAAACATTTGTCAATGAACCCAGAGTTAGTAATAGCTCTAAGGGAATCCTTTGGAGAAAGCCCTCAAAAGAAATTTTAATTAAAAATAGTTACTAAAAATTCAAACAAAAAATAATTGTATATGGCCCAAAATCAAAAGAGATTTTTCTAACAAAGTATTCAAAATATTTACAAATTTTTAATAAAAATTATTTTCAAAATATTTCAACGATTGAAAATAAGTTTTACAAACCAAATCCTTTTGAAATGATTCACAATATTTTCCCTAAAGGTTAATATTATAAGCCTTAGGATCATTCAAAGCCCCAAGATTACTATTTTCATATTCTCAAAGAGACAAAATTTGTGAAAATTAAACACCACGTTGTTGAGCCTAATAAAACCATACCTACCTATACTACTTACAAAATTAACAAAGTGATTTGCCTAATGGATTAGGGATTGGAACCTTAGAAAACAAAAAAATATAAATTTCGATTCTCAACAAACCTCCCCTATTTGCTAACTTATAGTTACTATGAATGTCAACAAGCATGGTTCAACACCTTAATGAACAGTGTGACAGGTTGCCATTCATGACTATTCTTTTTCAACATAAACATTACAATTATCTATTTCGGTTCATTAACTATTGGAAATGATACAGATGCACTCCAAAAATATTTCCTCCTATTATGTACCAAAGAGATTGCATTTCAAACAAAAATACCACACTAAAGGTTATGAAGACATTTTCCCTCCGAGCCTATTATTTGCTTTAAAGTTCTTCGTCCCTTAGGTATTAGCATGGAAATATGATTACAAACAAGACCTACAACTCAATGTCTCGATCCTAATCAAGAAATTTAAGGTGAAATGGTGAGATAAGTTTGCCCATGGACATAAAGCTTCTCAAGTCACCATAGAAGAATGGCTAGCCCAAAATTTGCAACCTATTAGCCAAAAGACAAGTGAGCTAACGAAATTTTTGCAATAAAAATCCAAAGCTCAAATAGTGTTAGATGTTGCAAAAACTGAAGATGAATACTTAGAAATCACAAAACCTCTATTAAAATCAAGATATTATACCTCAATGTTCGAGAATAGTAAATAAATAGAGCTAGAAGAAGAAGAAGCTAATTTGATGAATTTATTGTGTCTAATTTCTATAATGTGAGCCATTTGTATCAAAGTCCAAATGTAAAAAAATGAAATATTTGAAATCATATAAAGACTGCAACAAAGGAGAATATGCTAAGCATATGATTATGCAAGGATTGATAGCCATTATGAAGCATAGAAAGACCAAAAAGGACATTATAGAGCTTATATAAGGAGCCATTTCAAACCAAGGAAGAACAAGCTTGTCATAAGCTTGCTACAAGCTTTAATGACCTCTCTTTCTTTTAAGTCCTCTCTTCTACCTCTCCTCTTCCTCTCAAAACCTAAACCTTGTGAAGGCAAAGTTCTTAAAAGTAAAGCAAAGCCTCAAAGTAAGCTTTGCATCAAAGCCTTATTTGAACTTAAATCCTTTATATCGGAGCATCTTTTTTCTTTCTTTTCTTTTTAAGGCCTCAAAGCCTATGTAATGCTTACCTATATTAAAATAATATTTAAATTTTAGCATGAGTTATTTGCTACAAAGCCTTATTATTTGATATTTACCCATGTTTATGCACAATTTGTAGTGGACTGGCTCTGCCGCTCGTCAAGGTTTTATATTTGCCTTAATACTTGCCATGTGACATTTTCTAGTGGTCGGCTCCACAGTCCATCAAGGTGTGATATTTAGTTGATTTAATAAGCCTTATACAACTTTATTTTAACTCAATAAGCCTCAATGATTTACTAAATTTGAAATTGGGTGCACTTTAATAGACCTTGTGAATTTGAAAGTATCCTAACTCCTTCATGTCACATATTTGCCTACAAATAATATAATTGAGCTTTACTTTGTAAAAAACACTTATTTTCGCAAAATTATATTTTAATTCTAATTTTACTATGAACTTTCCACCATAAAACAACCTTATACAACCAAATTAGGTCATTGCACACCTGATCACAAGGAAGGGGGAAGGATTATAGCCAGATTTAGTAACATATCAGGAAAATGTACTTGGTTATAGCCAAATTAGAAACACAAAAATCAAATTTAGTTATTGTTATAATAATTTACATAACCTTTTCTAAGTTTACATAACATGTAAAGTTTACTTAAAAGTGAAATTTAATTTCTATTATTACTACTTAGTCAATGCAAAACAATTAGCAAAAAAATGTATTCAAAAGTTTTCTATAATTAACTATACTCCTTCCTGATAAAATTTAAGGTTTGTGAGAATAGTGATTCATTCAAAAATTAGATAACTATATTAATAACAAAAGAATACCAAGTTTTTATTTTAAGATCAGAGCAAGTAATACTAAATAGTATTATAGTACTCAACTAATTTAAGAGATCGAAAATTCAATTAAAGTTTAAAAAGAGATCACGTATATATGAGGAGCGAAGATCATTAAAATGAGATGGGAATATCATGTAAATCCTTTTCATTAAGGTATATGATAATTGATTGTAAGAAGTTTGATAAAGAAGATTAGATAGATTCAATTTTGGTTCGAATGATCATTCAATTACAAACACTTTTAAAATCTTATTATATTTGTTTATATCTACTTTAATGGCTAAATGCCCAATTTGGGGCCAAAAAGTTTTTGTTTGATCAATTTAGGGCCAAACATTTCAACTTGCTCAATCAAGGTTTAAATGTTATTGAATTTATTCAATGTTATGTTATTTTGGACGGAAATCTAGCAGTGTTATACATGCACCGTTAAGTCTGAATTAGGTACCTTTTGTGGCATCCTCTCTGTAACATGTACTGATGACATGGTAAAAAATCTAAAGATTAATTTCGTTCATTTTTTTAGAAAGAAAAGGCATAACAAAGATCTTCAGAGAAACCCTTTCCTTACTTTCCGTTCCTTCATATTTGGTGTATAGTATTTTCCTATAAATAAAGAAGGATTATAGAGATAACCCACAGGTCCCAGGATCGAAACCTGGCTCTGATACCACTTAATGTAGCGCCCCCTCACCGTAGGGTACATATCGGGACGCCCGAAGGTCGCTCCAACACGTATCCCACGATAAAGGTGCACTACCAGAAAATTTCGCTAATAATCCATATGGCATCGCAGTAAAATAAATCA
>JAOTIZ010000005.1:7111436-7123463 GCA_027123425.1 Erythroxylum panamense
ATGAATAAATGCATATGCAATAAGCCTGTTCCTCTATATTTAGAGGCCAGTAACATGCTCAATCAGTGAATGCAGTGTAATCCTATCAGTCTGACCCAATTACCATAATACCCCTGCTAACAGTAACGGGATGTTACAATTATAGAGAGAGAAATCCATCACACACCAAAAGAAGAAGAAGAAGAAATTGACGTTATATATAAAAGGTTTAAAGTGGTGGTCTTGACGAAGCTTTGGGGAGATAGAGAGGCGGAGAGAGAGTTAAGGAGAAGAAGCGACAATTGCAACATGTAGGCTAATCCTAGTCCATTGAATGAGGTTTGTCCATTTAAAAAATGCCTAATTCATACTTTTGTTTATGTTTTTTTAATATTGTTGAATGCTATCTTTTGATTATCATTTACGAATTAATGCTTATTTTTATTACTAATGTTTGGGTTGTAGATGGAGAATTATTTTGAGATTTGTGTGCTTTTTCCTTCTTCTTTGTTGCCTTCTAGGTTGTTGGTTCCATAGGTGAGGGGCGTTTGGAATTTTTTTAACAATGTAGGAAATCTTAATTGTTGGGTTTGCATGAATGAAAGACTTGTGCTAAGATACGAGTATAGTCAAACCAATGGTCTTACTCTTACTTTAAATTCTACCACCCTAAGCAAATACACACACAAATTAGTGGGATGTAAAGTAAACATTGTCCAACAGAGGGTTAAAGTGTTGAAGATGGATCAACATAGGTTATTTACTTTAAGTGTGGTGAGAGTCAAGAGGGATTGTAGGAAAGATTTTTCCTGAGATATTTTTCTGTTTATTTATTTTTTGTTGTTATCAGTTTGTGTTTAGTAATATCAATTGCAAACAAGCTTTTAGTATAATATCTCTTGAAGTAGTGCACTTTTTTTTTAGGAAATGGCTTATCGTCTAACATAGTGACATAAGATCACTTGGTTGCCATGTCTATTCAAACATGCATTCCTTAACACGAGATGATAATGTTTGCTTCAACTGCTATGATGTTAGAGAAATATTCTGAAAATTTGCATATTCGAGCATAACCTTTTTAAATTGATGGTAAAGGATCATACTGCTTGGTTTGATTAATGGGTGTTGGTAGTATTAGTGCTTTGTACCCACATTCCATGCTTTTACCATTTTCTCTTCTTCTTCTGTTTATGTTATTTAACATAGTGAATGACACAAATGCTTGTTGGTAGCGTTTTACATTTTATCTTGATAGGTTTATAGTCTTGTGAAGGATGAACACGAACAAAGCAATCCCCCTCACAAGCTCTTCAATAGTATATCACTACCGAATTAAAATAAATACTTGCATTTATGTTTTGGTTGTTCTGTGGACACAGTGAAGGAAGATAATTTGCATAGCTGGCTTTCTAGGAATATGAAGTCCTATTATTTCTTAAAGGGCCTTAATTATACATTTAAATTTCAACTTCCAATATTCGAAGGCACCTAGCTCTTAGGCCTACTTTCGTTCATTATTTTAACATTATCTTTCCTTGCAAGTATAAACAATGTTTGCAGAGTTAGTTACAAGAAAATGTTAGTTAAATCCATTATAGCATTGAACCCCATTACAGTGTAATATTTGATAACATTATGCACATGCACCAACATCAATATATCTAAAAACCTCATTACAAGCGTTGTATCAATATTTCAAGAAATAAGTGACTCAGTCCCTTTGTTGAGTTCTTCAACATCCCACGAAAAAGTTCCCACATCGACATGTCATGAATATTGAAGGCACATCAGGTCAATTAGGTTATCATTTTATTGCTTTTTGGCAATGGCTCATGTTCAGGGTTGCTTATCACTAAATAAGCACATGAGCAGCCTAAAACACGTAACTCTTAATTTCTCTGAATTTAAACTTTTAAAACATTTAATAATCATGTTTTTGGAGGGGCATGAAAAATGACAAACTATATGATATCATTGATCATTAGTTATGATTTTATATAAATAATAGTTCCCTCCTAAATTTCAGAACCATCTGACATAACATATGAAAATATAAATTCAGAAATGAATAATTATTTCTCATTGAATAAATAAGAGAAAATGACCTTACTGATACAAGGCTCCGAGGTTATAATAAATCACTTGATTAAAGTCATTGCCTTCAAAGCCATTGATCAACCGCAAGATGTTTCCATTAAGCTTAAATGAAGTTGCTTTGTGAATCGAATCCCTAGCCTGGGCTAGCCCTTGCTCCATCTTTTTGTCTATGCTAATTGGCATCACTTTTCTCTTCTACAACTCGTACATAAAGTTAAAAAATAAAAAATCACGTTAAATTTGCAACTAAAAGAATTAGAAAATAAACGAATGTGTGACAATCCTGTTGTTACTAACAATAGCAGTAGTGTTTGTAAATTCGTTGATGGAAGAACCATTGCTAGATCCAGAAGAATAAAAGGCCATGATTTGATGCACAGAGTCAGTGACCTTGGCTTGTAGCTCTACGATATTATGAATATTTATTTCTCAACAACGACCATTATGCATATGCACTAGCAAATCATGTGCACAAGAAAAAGAGGGACTGATTATTTTCACATTCAGATAATACACATCCATAGAATCGTTATATCTAATTCTTAATATGCAAATTTTTCACTTGCCTTCCTTCTTTGTTACCATAAGTCAGCAGTAGTTTGCCGCAGTAAACTCATAAAAGTCGTCATTATCCTCAACATAAAAGTTAGATAACATCTAAATAGTATTCACATAGAAACTTTCCAAACCAAAATCTTCTTTTATCATTATAATTTTCTAAACTAGAGATACCAAAGGTTGGAGCTTTTCATACCATCATTGGACACTTGATTTGGGGTTGAAGAGGGACTTGATGTTTAAAAAACCCAGACTTCTCGCTCAATCTTTTCTTTTAAAGTTGCAAACTTTGGTTGATGTAACCTATCAAAATTGGCATATGCATAAGAAGAAACTAAGGACACCAAGGAACTAATAGAGTTGAATTGAAGTTGCAAATATGGTAAAAACGAACCTTGTAAATTGAAGTTGAAATCTAGGAGCAACAATAGAATGATAAGGAAACATAGATCATAAGAAAGCATAATGGCACTGAGGATGGTGTCTTTTTCCTTAAGATTGTGCAATATCTCACAAGTTTTTACCCAAAAATCAAACTCATAAGTGAAAGCAAAATAAATCATTCTCCTTTGTATTTGGTCATATTCCCACTTAATATCTCTAGCTTTTTTTGGTTTTCTAAGCAAACTAGCTGCTGCAACTGTGTTAGATGTTTTTTTAATTTTCCTCTCTCTCTCTCTTCATTGATCCCCTCTACCATTTGAAGAAACATAAGGTCCTAACAGCTATATTTTTGTAACTAATATTGTACATTCCACCTAACTTTGTTCCCTTCTCACCATAATAAAACCCTACCCAACCTTTCTTTCACACTTATACATCAAGCATAAGGATCACTCTTTGCTTCTTACTTTTTCTCAAACCTTGTTAAGCAATATCACACACTTGAGTTCGAAACCCGCAAATATGGTGACTTGGTTTATGTTCTCCACCTCGTTACTTCTATTCTTCCTGCTCCATTTTCTGTTCATCTTGGTTGCTTCAAAGGTTAGTTTAGTTTCTCTATAAACTAATGAAAACAAAAGGTACATACAGAGATTGAGTATTTTAAGATCCATGATATAACAAAAACACTCCTTTTATTAGACATATGTAATGGCTAGAGTAAGTTATAAGCAAATTTGAGCAAATAATTACAGTAACATTTGTTTGGACATTTCAGATAGCTTCATCACCTCAAAGGCTATAGACAACGACATATATCTAGAAGGGCTTCTTCCTTTGCATATTGTATTAATGGTTTGATGATTCTTCGGAGATGTATCAACAAACCATGTCTGCCTCGAGCGATTGTGCATTTCCAAGCATCAAATCAAGCACTCTTTAACTACTTGAGTGAGGAAAAGAAGTCAAATTGGTGAAGTTTCACGTATTGCTAAGATATCTATTATCCTTCTTTCTCTAAAGGAAAATACCAGACACCAAATATGAAGGAATGGAAACTGAGTAAATGGTTTCTTTGAAAGTTTTTGTTATATATTTTCTCTCTCTAAAAAAGAATAAAATTAATCTGTGAATTTTTTACCACGTCATCAGTACACATTGCGGAGAGAATGTCACATAAGGTATCTCTTTCAGACTTAACAGCATGTGTATAGCATTGCCAGATTTTCATCCAAAATAGACTAATATTAAGAATATTTGATAATGTTTAAACCTTAATTGAGCAGGTTAAAATGATTGGTCCTAAATTGATCAAATCAAAAAACATTTGGCCCCAAATTGGTTATTTAGCCCTACTTTAATTTGATATTTTAAAAATGTTTTATTCATATTATGTTGTATTTTAGATTAGTGAAGAAAATAGTGAAAATTTTATAAACATAGTGTGATATACTTAGAGAAGAACAAATACAAAGAAAAAATATTATTATTAAATAGGTTGTAAGGATTTAGTTATAATTTAGTCACTTGAGCCAAAGCCCTTTCAAAGCCTTCAAGTGAGGCCTTATTTTCCTTAGGTTACCCTTTTGAATTTTTAGACGAGTCCTTATCAAAACAAATCAATGTCTAAGGTTCTTATTTCTTCTGTTGATCTTGCACTCTTTGTAAGCTTATTAATGGTTTTGATTATGAGCATATAATATTTCAAAATTCAAGATTGATTTTTTCCTTATGAAGGTAATGACATAATTCTTAATAAAAATAAAATCATAGGATAAATGCTTCCTTTCTTGCAGGATCTTTCTTTATGAACTTACTTTATTTATTTTACAAAATTCGAAAGGATCCTGCTAATCATATATTTCATTAATCAGCTCCAGATTTCTCTTAACGGTTGATTATTGCAAGATTCTAGCAGAGATAATATTGAAGATTCAAAATCAACTCAAAATAAAAATGAAGCAACGACTAATTGAAGAAAATGCCTATTTAAAGAAGAGCCACTGCATTTTTGCAAAAAGTCATAATCTTTGAAATACTTCAGAAGCATCAATATTTTCAAAAGTCATATCTTGATCAAAATCTCTTGTGTCTTAGAAAGTGACAATTCTTTTTGTGAGAGATCATTGAAGCTCATATGAAGCAAATTACTTCTTCATTTGTTGAGAGCTTGTAGAGGCTAGCAAAATACTACTAATGTGAAAGGTTGAAAAATCTTTAAAAATATGTACTCGTGAGCTTGTAGAAGCTCGATAAATACTACTAGTGTGAAAGGATGAAGAACTTGAAAAATATGTACTCATGAGCTTAGAGGGGCTCGTCAAATTACTAAGATTTTTATAATGAAACACTTAAGTTAGATACTTAGAGACTAGATGTAGGCATGAGTTGTAAGCCGAACTTGTATAAATCAACTGCATCTTTCTCTCTCTTCTCTTAAATTTTATATTTTCCCATTTTATTGTATGCATGTTCATTTAAGCAAGAGGCTCCTTCATTGTTATAGTAGGCTCCTTCTATTTTCAACTTGCTAAAGGTTCCTTTCATGTTAACAAACGCCTTTTATTTTAAATTGTTTTAACTGGATTTATCCTTTAACATCCTCCTATCATTTAACAGGCTTCTATCATTTAATAGGTTCCTGTTGCTTAAACAGGGTCCTATCGCATAACAAAATCTTCTTGCTTTGCAGGCTCCTATTATTGTTTTAAACTTCGACACGCCCCTGTTGTTTTATTCCAATTAAAGGTATCTCTTATGTGTGTTTGCTTTATCTTTTGGTATCAGAGTGAGGTTTCACATTTATTGTGTTTTACAGTACATAATAGATTATGGCAAACAACTTGAGAAGTTTTGAAAGACAATACATCTCAAAGTTTCCATATTTCAACAGAAACAAGTACTTATACTGGAAAGAGAGAATGATCATTTATCTTAATTTGGTGCTACTGTTCCATCTCTATGTGAAGAATTCTCAACTCTAATGTAGGGGGAGAGTTTAGAGTTATTTGATGATATATTTTCTCCTTACATGATTTTGCGCATGACATATTACATATCTCTTCGATAATTTTTTTGCTATTTTTTTCCTAATTTATTCTTTTCCCTTTATTTTTTTATAATGACAAAGGGAGAGAATTAAGGAAATATATTTTGATATGTGATATTTGATATACTTTACTGAGAATTGATGATATAATCTGTGATATATTTTGTTGTGAAGTCTATATGGTAGAAAGGAAAGGCTCCTTCCAACCAGTAAAAACTTATAAACTTATAAAGTTTATAAGTATTTCTCAAAATCTATTTTTCTTATTTAAATTTTGAAAATGTATCTATTATTATTTGTCATCATTAAAAAGGGGGAGATTGTTAGGCTTATTAATGGTTTTGATGATGACCATATAATATTTCAAAATTCAAATTTAATTTATTTCTTTTTGAAGGTAACGATATAATTGTTAAGAGGAAGTAAAATCGTAGGATAAATACTTCTTTTCTTACAGGAACTTTCTTTATAAACTTACCTTATTTATTTTACAAAATTCGGAAGGTGCTACTAATCATATATTTCATCAATCAACTCCATATAGCTCTTAAAAGTTGATTATTGCAAGATTCTAGCAGAGATAATATTGAAGATTCAAAGCCAACTCAAAATAGAAATGAAGCAACGACTAATTGAAAAAAATGTCTATTTAAAGAAGAGTCACTGCATTTTGTAAATAGGGGATAGAAGCCAAAATCTTTAAAATACTTTAGAAGCATAGATATTCCCAAAATTCATATCTTGATCAAAATCTCTTGTGCCTTAGAAAGTGATAATACTTTTTGTGGGAGATCATTGATGCTCATATGGAGCAAACTGCTTCTTCATTTGTTGAGAGCTTTTAGAGGCTAGCAAAATAATACTAGTGTAGAAGGTCGGAGAATCTTGAAAATTATATACTCGTGAGCTTGAAGAGACTCGTCAAATTATTACTTGGATTTTCATAGTGAAACACTCAAGTTAGATACTTGAGGACTAGACGTAGGCCTGAGTTGTAAACCGAACTAGTATAAATCGATTGCGTCCTCTCTTTATTTTCATATTATATTGTGTGCATGTTCATTTCAGCAAGAGGCCCCTTCACTATTATAGTAGGCTCCTTCTGTTTTCAACTTGCTAAAAGTTCCTTTCATGTTAACAGATGCCTTTTATTTTAAATTGTTTTAATTGGATTTATCTTTTAGCATACTTCTATCGTTTAACAGGCTTTTATCACTTAACAGGCTCTTATTGCTTAAATAGGCTCCTATCACATAAAAAGGCTCTTCTTGCTTTACAAGCTCCGATTGTTGTTTTAAACTTTGATAGGCCCCTATCGTTTTATTCAAGTTGAAAGTATCTCTTGTGTGTGTTTGCTTTATCACTCTTGCCCCTTGGTATTAGGGACAAGTGTTTCAGAAGAGGCTCTGATATCAAAGCCCATAATTGATACCAAGCTTTGACTTTGGGGCTTTGTTTTTACTTTAGGCACTTGGCCTTCATAATGTTTTAGCTTTGGGAAGAAGAGGAGAAGTAAAAAAAAAATTGGAAGAAGGAGGAGTCATTAAAGCTTGTAGCAAGCTTATGACAAGCTTGTTCTTCCTTACTTTGAAATGGGTCCTTATATAGGCTCTCCAATGTCCTTTGTGGTCTTTTCATGCTTCATAATGGTTGTCCATCCTTGTAAAATAATATGTTTGGCATAGCTGACTATATTGTAGTCTTTATGTAATTTCAAATAATTTTGTTTATTTTTACATAAGCTTTTACATTTGGGCTTTGAAACAAAGGGGTCACATTACAGAAATTAGGCTCATAGTAAATTAATCAAATTAACATCTTCTTCTAGCTCTATATCTTTGTTGTTCTCAATCATTGAGGCAAAAGATCTTGACTTTAATAATTATTTCATTATTTTAAAGTATTCATATTCAGTCATCTCAACAACTAACAATGTTTGGGTTTTGGAATTTTGTTGCAAAAAAACCATTGGCACGTTTGTCTTTTGGCTATTAGGCTCATAATTTTAGACGAGCCATTCTTCTACAGTGACTTGAGAAACTTTATGTCCTTGGACAAACTTATCCCATCATTTCACCTTAAATATCAGGATTAGTATCAAGAAATTGAGTTGTAGGTTTTGTTCGTAATCACATTTCTATGCCAATACCTAAAGAATGAAGAAGTTTGAAACAAACAATAGGCTTAAAGGGAAAATGACTTCATAATATTTGGTTTAGTATTTTTCTTTGAAAACATAATATCTATGAAACACACTAGGAGGAAATATTTGTGCAATGCATCCATACCATTTCAACCAGTAAATGAACCAAAATCAAAAATTGTGTTTTATATTGATATTAAAAAAAGAATAGTCACTAATGGTGGCCTGTTATATTTTTCATTAATAAGGCATTGAACTAGACTTGTTGATAGTAATAGTACTTCTGGGTTGGCCAATAAGGAAGTTTCGTTAAGAGTTAGGCTTCGAATTTTTTGGTTTTCCAAGGCTTTAATCTCCAATCCATTAGGTTAATCACTTTATTAATTTCGTAGGTAGAATAAGCTGGTATGATTTTATCAAACTCAATAAAGTGTAGGGATGACAATCTGACCCAGGTCTGAGTTAACAGGGCCTCGGGCCAAGCTCAGCCTAAGGCTGTCTAGGCCCTGCCTAACTCGTGGTCCAGTTAACCTAATCTAGTTTGTTGACTTCGACAGGCCCTGCTTGACCCGAGACCCAATTAAAAGAGACAATGCTACATCATTTTGCTTAAAATGACACCATTGGGTTGGGGTTAGGTCATAGACCCATCATCCCATAGGTTGGGCCAGGCCCAACCCAGCCCATTGCCAACCTTAACAAAGTGGTGTTTAAGTTTCACACATTCAGTCTCTTCAAGAATATGTAAATAGTATTCTTGGGGCTTTAAAAGATCCTAAGGTTTGAAATGCCAGCCTTTAGGAAAAATATTGTAAATCACTTCAAAAGGATTTGGGTTGTAAAACCCATTTTCAATCGTTAAAATATTTTTAAAATGCTCTTTACCATAAATTATTGCTTTGAAAAGATTTTTTAAAAAAAATTATCAATCTTTTGAAAACTTTGTTGGTAAAATCTCTTTTTATTTTGGCATATGTAAATAAATATTTTTATTGCATTTGCAACAACCTTTTTTTGATAAAATTTGCTTTAGAGGACTTTTTTCAAAGGAATCCCTCAGAGCTGTTGCTAACTTTGGTGATAAATGATTAATTGACTGTATTTATATACCTACGTTTAGTGTATTTTGATTATTATTTAATATTTTTATGGTATTTATGATACTTAATCTTCTTCAAGTGTGTTTTCAAGAGATAACTGTCTTAATAAACTAAAAGGATAAGAATTCAAGTGAAACTGTGGCATAAAATGGAAGAATTGAAGCAACCTTGGACTTACACGGGCGTGTATAGGACTGTGTAAGTTATTGTGAACGTGTGGAGCTTTGAAGACACTGTTTTTGCCCTTATGAAGCTACACGACCATGTATGTTAACTTACAAAGGCGTGTAAGTGCCTATGTAAAGTCACAATTAAGGGGATTTTAGATCTACACAACCGTGTAAGTGATCGTGTATGTTCCAAAAAACCTAATTTTTGCTATAAAAGGACATTATGATGACTACAACAAAGAGAGGCAAACTTGAAGGTCATAAGAGACACAAAAAGAAAAAAGAAAACACCAAAACAAAGGGCTACGTATCACAAATAAGTAGATGAAAACATCAACATCAACTCCAGATTTCCCATATCAAGGCTTTAAGATGATTTCATTCTCTTCTCTTATTCTATTTTATTGCCTTATATGTTGAACATGGATAGTTGTGTTTTGAACATAATTATAGATTGCTATATCATATTAGGGTTTATTTTGAATTGTTTTGTTTAAATTTTATCTTGTTAAGTTCAATATATTATTGCTTTGTGATATTTATTGTACTCATACTTAATAAGAAATTGAGAGATTAAATCAAGATATTTGTGTTAAGTTAACCAACGAGAGTTGGTACCTTAATAGACTTACAAATATCAAGTTAATAAACAATTGAAGAAAGATCTTAATTGGGAGTTAATTATCTTTTGGATTGCTTCAAATCC
Organism: Erythroxylum panamense; assembly: GCA_027123425.1. Taxonomy (NCBI): domain Eukaryota; kingdom Viridiplantae; phylum Streptophyta; class Magnoliopsida; order Malpighiales; family Erythroxylaceae; genus Erythroxylum; species Erythroxylum panamense. The sequence continues at coordinate 7,121,623 of JAOTIZ010000005.1, forward strand.
AATTGAGTAGTTAGGAGTAGTTTTAAGAGATTGGGAAACTACAACTTTATGTTTATCTATTTCAATTGGAATTACTTGATTAGATCTCGAGAGAGAGTAATAATAACCTTTGGATATCTAGGGTCAAGCATAGTTAAATTAATAAGGCAAAGGCAAAACAAAACTAAGATAGAATAATCCATAAGTTTCCACCATAGATAGCTTCAATTTTCATTATTATCTTTTATATGTTTAATTATTAAGTTTTGCTAGTTTATTTTGATTTTCAATTAATTCAATCTTTTGTTACCTTAGACAAAGTGTGATTCAAATTATTAGGTGACTATATTCAATCCTTGTGGAAAAGATATCTTTTGTACTACAATATATGATCTGAATAATTTCAGTATTGCATACATTAAAACAAGCAAACAATAACTCTGGGAGTAGTTGATAAATATTGTAACTAATATGAAATGTTGATCGTTGATGATGAGGACGTTAAGACCTCACCTTGGGCTTTAGGTAGAAAAAAAATCTATCTTTTCCTTATTGTAGCATTTCTTTCGAGGATTTTACTATGTGTTCAATTATGGACTTTGTAAAAGATGAATTGTGTTGGCTTTTTGGGCTCTTGTTGGCATAAGGGGAAGGAGTAGTTCTCAAGATCATTTTTTGAATTACAAAAATTCTCTGGTTAAGAAGTAAAGGATGAAATTTGCTTCACCTTTAATAAATTTAATATCAAAATTAAAGATACTTAAAATCACTTGCCATATGGTAGAAAATCTGTTTTAAAGCAATATGATGAACATCTTTCAGTAAAAATTCCTTAATAGAATTGCAATCAATGTGGAAAAGAAATCGTTGATTCAATAAATCACCTTGGAACTTTGAAATACATAAAACAATAGATAAATATGTTTTTTAACTAGTAAGCAATTACTTTCAATGGGATTCCAATGTCCCAAGATGTATTGTATTATTTTCCCTTTATCATTGAGTTTTTATTTTAAGATACCTCTATATCCTTGATTAAAAGCATTTGTTTCTACAATTTTAAACGTATTGGGGTCAGTTATATGCAAGATAACGATGTCTCTCACCATTTCTTTTATTTTGTTTTACTAAACTAATGTTTTCTTCTGTCTAAGATTTTTAATTTTTTTCCTCAATCCATCATAAAGAGGTTTACATAGCCTATTTAAGATATGATAAAAATCCATAATCGTTTAGGTGACCTAGAAACCTTTGCAATAGATTTTTTGTCAAATATCTCATTAGGGAATTTACTACTTAAATATAAGGTTCTCTCGATTAAGGTGATTGTGCCATTGTAGATATAATGTCCTAAAAAAGTAAACTTAGTTTGAAAAAGGTTAAGGTTTTTTGAAGACATAAATGAAGCTTTTAATGTGTTTGAAGTGTTACTTTAATATTGAGGAAAAGATTAAGATATTATCTATGTAAACAATGCAAAACTCATAATATCGTGTAAATATCCCATTTATTATCCTTTAGAATTCAGAAGGAGCATTTTTAATCCAAAGCGCATCACATTCCACTCATATTGTCTGAATGGAATAGTAAAAAAGATAAAGGTTAAGGTTTTTTAAGACATAAATGAAGATTTTAATGTGTTTGAAGTGTTACTTTAATATTGAGGAAAAGATTAGAACATTTTCAATGTAAACAACGCAAAATTCATAATGTTAGACCCCAAACTTGTTTATTAAGTATGAATTAAGTTGCTAGTATGATTTAAGGTATAAATTGATTTTTATTAAGTGTTAGTAGAAAATTTAGCTAAGTTTGAATTTAGCATGAATTAAATGTTATGAAAGGATAAATTGTTTAAGGGG
>JAOTIZ010000005.1:7128609-7193622 GCA_027123425.1 Erythroxylum panamense
AGAACTCAAGGAAAGGTGTGCAGACTGAAAAAGGCTTTGTATGGATTGAAACAATCTCCGAGAGCTTGGTTTGACAGGTTCAGTAAAGCCATGATTTCCTTTGGATATCAACAAAGCAATGCTGATCATACCCTCTTTATGAGACACTATAAGGGTAAGATTACTCTTCTCATTGTTTATGTTGATGATATAGTGATGACAGGAGATGATAAAGAAGAAATGGCTCGTTTGAAGGAACTTTTGGCTCAGGAATTTGAGATCAAGGAGCTTGGAAGATTACAGTATTTCTTGGGAATTGAGGTTGCCAGATCAAAAAAGGGAATCTTCATTTCTCAAAGGAAGTACATTCTGGATCTTTTGGGTGAAACTGGTATGCTAGGATGTAAACCAGCAGAATCACCCATTGAAAGCAATCATAAGTTACAAGTCGGAACTGAAGCTCCAGTTGATAAAGGCAGATATCAAAGATTGGTTGGAAGGCTTATTTATCTCTCTCACACCAGACCAGACATTGCTTATGCAGTCAGTGTGGTGAGTCAATTTATGCATGACCCTAGAGAGTCTCATATGGAGGCTGTCTTTCGCATTTTGCGCTATTTAAAGTCAGCTCCAGGGAAAGGTCTTCTTTTCTCTAAACATGACCATCTTCGGATTGAAGCCTTTACAGATGCCGATTGGGCTGGGTCTCTAGATGATAGAAGATCCACTACTGGTTATTGCACCCTCGTAGGAGGGAACTTAGTCACTTGGAGGAGCAAGAAGCAGAGTGTAGTTGCTAGATCAAGTGCAGAAGCAGAATACAGAGCTATGGCTCAAGGTGTCTGTGAACTTTTATGGCTACAGAAATTAATGGTGGAGCTGAGGTTGGCTGGGAGAGACAAGTTATCCTTGTATTGTGATAACAAGGCTGCAATCAGTATTGCTCATAATCCTGTTCAACATGATAGGACAAAGCACATTGAAATTGATCGACACTTTATCAAAGAAAAGTTAACTGATGGTGTCTTGAGCTTATTTCATGTGACTTCTGAAGGGCAGCTAGCTGATGTGTTTACAAAAGGGCTCAACAGTCGGACCTTTCATACTTTGATTTGCAAGTTGGGCATGCGTAACATCTTTGCACCAACTTGAGGGGGAGTGTTGACAGATTAGGAATGAAAAATTAGGAATGTATATAATTAGGATTCATCCGTTATTATTCTTCCTTAATTAGTTCCTTAATTAGTTTTTCCTTAATTAGGATAGTTTTTTTCCTATATATTCATGTGTATATACCTTGCAAAGATCAATATAGAGTGGAAAAATTCTTCAGGAGCTAATATCTTCCTCCATAGAATTTACCAGCCATGTCATCACCATAGAATTTTCCGCATCCCATATTCCGTATGTAGGATCCTCTACCGTGGGTTCCCTTTTGTCACCAATCAAATATCCAATCTTTCCTCTCCCTCGGATGTACATTCTCACTGATTGGGACCAACGAAGAAAGTTTTCTCCATTCAGTCGTATAGTAGTGATCTAAATGGAATGAGAATATAAGGAAGTATTGTGTGGAGGAAGGGCCTGGATTGAGTTAGAGGATTCACCAATGTCAGACATGGTTGTCATAGTTCTACAAGATTAGAACGATAGGTGAGGCGACTAGGGTTTTTTAGACAGTGCAGGGAGTAGTATGAGGGACAGTAGGTAGTGTATATAGCTCTGATACCATGCAGAATTTCTATATTGTTTGTATTTCACTTGTTATTTACATCAGTACATAGATACAAGTATATATATAAATAGATAGGGCTATTCTAGGAAACTAATATCTTTACATAATCTCCTAATATCTGTACATAATATCAGATCTGATTTCTAATATCAGATATGATCTCCTAACTATTTAGGAGTCAATCACATCGAGAAAAATATCCAACTGGATATTTCCCAACAGGTTCTTAATATTCATTCCTAAGCTTTTATAGTTGCTACAAGAAAAATGATTGAAGAAAAAAGTGCAAAACAAAACATAACAAGAAGGGACATCCTGTTTCTCTGTATCTTTCTACTGTGGGCAGAATGCTAGTACTTATTTTTAACTTCTTAGGAAAATGACAAGTTGATCTTGGATGATATGATGACAAATCATTGATATCTCCAACAAGGATGCTATAGCTCGTCTTTCACAATTACCTCATTTTCCTTGTGTGCTTGAGCTAAAAGAGCCTCCTTGGCCTCCATGGATTCACGCACTAGTACCTCATCTTCTTCTATCTTTTCAGCATGTGATTTCAAGAGCTTGATTCTGACAGGATTATCACCAAGAACAGGCTCACCATCCACCAAAGTGAATTTTGACTCAACAGCCTCCAACTCTGCTTTTGCCTTGGATGAAGCTCTTTCAGCTGATGTAACAATTTTCTCAAGAGATGATACCTCTTTCTGAAGAGCACATATACGGTTGTAAGTCTTGCTCAAAGCACTTCTAAGGACCTGCAGCAAGGAAAAGAAATAAACAAAAACCTTAGGTTTAGTTCATAAATCCTATAAACACACTCTTTAGCATTATTAGCATGACAACAAAGATATGGTAGCTGAAGAATAGGTTATGCAAACTTGTGCAGAACCCATTACTTAGCCTACTGGCTTTATCACATACATCCAACAAAGGCATTAGACGTCAAATCAAATAATTTGTATAATATCCCAAGACATTGGTTAGCATCAGATTATTAATGAGCATAAGAGCTAGATTTGCTAGACATTATGCAACATGAGAGTTATGTGAGAGAGTTCAAACTTATAAGGAATTAAAATTAATCATCTTCGTAGGGATGCTAATCTAACAACCAACTACTTGGAGGAATGAACTCCCTAAGTGAGCTGAAACTGAGAGGGGAAGCATGTTCCCTAAAAATCTAAACAATAGTTCTTATTTAGGAATGTCATAGCACTTATATGATAACGTTTGTCTTTGACTACTAGTCTAATGTACGGAGTGATAACAACTTACATGGAAGTATTGCAATTACTAACAGAACAGACAATTTAAGCATACAAAGATAGAATTCTCATGATGGACCTCCCATGGTTGATCAGAAGTATGAAACTGCTCAACATTTTCTGGAGATAAGACCCATTCTACAATACCTAAATTAGACAGAAGCCAATAACCCATCATTCTATCATCTGAATTAGTGGTGCATGAGGCAGTAAATACACTAGATCAGTGTAGAATATCAAGTCGTCTTCCACTCTCCATTTGGCCTCTGGGTGGCCTGCGACAATCTGTTGATATAGGTATTGCAGTTCTGCCATAGTGGCAACTTCCTCTTTAATTGCGTCAAATAATGCAATTTTCGGCTAGGACAAGGCATTCAACTATCCCTCTTCCTCATTTCTTCGAGATAATGCATCAGTGGCAGCATTAAGTTTCCCTACTTTGTATTCCACCCTGAAATCATAATCCATTAATTTACTCATCCAATGTTGTTGAGGAGAAGTTGTTAATATCTGTTCTAAGAGAAATTTAAAATTGTAGTGATCAGTCTTAATTAGAAATGCCCTCCCCCATAAGTAAGGTCTCCAGTGTGAGATGGCCTTAGCGAGGCCAATTAGCTCTCTTTCATATGCAGCAAGTTTGAAGTGGTGTGGGGCTAATTTGCGGCTAAACAAGGCGACAGGATGGCCGTTCTAATGAACTGCTCCAATTCCACATCCAGAAGCATCACACTCCACCACAAATATCTCTTCAAAGTTGGGTAGCTGTAATACTGGAGCAGTTGCTAGAGCCTTCTTCAAATTATTGAAGGTTGTCTTGGCTTCCTCATTCCAATAGAAGCAATTCTTCTTCAACAAGCTTGTGAGGGGAGTTGCTATTAGCCCATACTCTCGAATAAATTTCTTATAGTATCCTGCTAAGCCTAGGAATCCCCTTACAACTTTAACTGAGTGTGGTATAGGCCAATCCACCACTGCCTGGATCTTGCTAACATTAGTAGACACACCTGCACAATGAATTACATGTCCCAAATATGCCACTTGTTTTTTTTCCAAATGAACACTTTGATCTCTTCAAAAATAAGTGGTAGGCAAGAAATGAATCAAAAACTACTCGAATATGCTACATATGTTCTTCCCATGTCCGACTGTAGATTAATGTCATAAAAAAACAAAAACGAACCACCTTAGATAAGAATGAAATATCTCATTCATTTATCTCATTCATTAGAGCTTGAAAGGTTGATGGAGCTTTAGTCAAACCGAAAGGCATAACCAAGAACTCAAAGTGACCATGATGAGTTCTAAACGCAATCTTCTCCACCTTTTCTTTATCCATCCGTATCTGGTGGTAGCCAAACCTTAAGTCTAACTTAGTGAAAAATTTTGCTCCATGTAGTTCATCCACTAACTCGTCCACCACTGGAATGGGAAATTTATCTTTCACCGTTTGATCATTCAATGCACGATAGTTAACACAAAATCTTCATGTTTCTTCCTTCTTTCAGACTAGCAGTACGAGTGAGGAAAATGGGGATCTACTGGGCCGGATGATACCTTGTTTCAATATCTCATCACTTTGTTTTTCAATCTCTTTCTTTTGCAAAAAAGGGTACCTATACGGTCTCACAATCGTTGGTTTTGCCCTCGGAATGAGAGCAATTCGACGGTCACAAGTTTGAATAGGAGGGAGGCCAGTTGGGTCTTGAAAGAAGGCAAAATTTTCCTCTAGAAGTTGGTGCAATTCAACTTATTCTAGTCGTTGCCCCTGCACCATGTGCAATCCCGACTTAGTGTATTGCAGCTACCCCTGTCATTGAAAGCTTCTCCCTTCCATGTTAAAACTCATAGTAAATTTAGAGAAATCCCATACGATAGGGCCAAGTGTTTGCAGCCACTTAATTCCCAAAACTACAATAAATCCAGCCAAAGGTATAACATAAAGATCAGCACAAAATAATTCATTATTAACCTTAAAGGATACCCCTTTGCACATCCCTTGGCTTGGTATTTTTGCTCCGTTGGCTACTGCCACGTTCAGCCCTTGTCGTCCTTTCACAGCCAGCTCGAGTTGCTGAACCGCCTTTTCCCCTATGAAATTATAAGTACTCCTCGAATCTACAAGTACCAACAGTGGCCACTCATCAATTTCAGCCTTAACTTGCATTGTTTGAGCGTTGTTTGTTCCTGACATGGCATGTAGTGAAATTTCTGGCACATCATCCTCTTCTTCCTGCGTTGTTTCCTCTTCTTCCTATACTACTTCTATCCAACATAGCCTTTTGCACCTATGTCTTGCTGTGTACAACTCATCAGAATTATAACATAGGCCTTTCTCCCTTTGTTTTGCCATCTCGGCTCAAGTAAGCCTCCTCACAGGAGGTGTTGTCACACTGCTGGAACTTACAGATGATATTTTGTTGTCCGAACTGCCCTTGCTGCATTGGGAGGCTGTCGGTATAGCAAATGAGCTCTATTGCTTCCAAGAGTTCCATGACCTGGTGGTTTTCTTGCTTCCTATGCCTAGTATAAATTGCATCTTCCTCTCGTATGCTCTTGCCAAGTTCATGGCAGCCCCCAAATTGATAGGATTCTGTATTTCAACATCAAGTCTTAGTCCATCAATAAGTCTAGCTATAAATAAATTAACCTGAAGATCTTTAGAAAGGCCCATTGTACTTGCATACAAAATCTGAAATTGATTTTGATACTCCTCCACACTCCCCATTTGTTTCAAATTTGCTAGCTCCCCAACTAGATTATTGCTCAAATGGGGTCCAAACCTCAAGTTACAATGTTTCTTAAGCATGTCCCAATGTAGTACTGGCTCTTCTTGTTCGAATTGGGAATACCACAACTGCGCCTGCCCAATTAGGTGGAAAGCCGCCAATCTAACCTTCTCATCTATTGGAGTCCTTTGGGCCAAAAAGAATTGCTCACATCTACGGAGCCATCCTAATGGGTCTTCAAACCCATTGTATGTAAGAAATTCCATCTTGGAATAACGTGGCACTGTGCGAGATCCTGAACTCCCTTCATATCTTTCTTCTTCCCTAGATGCCGCTGCCCTACGACTGCTCTCAACTCCTCTTGGTCCTTTTGTGCTCCTCTCCTAGCTGAACCCCTCCATCATTCGAACTAGGCCATCGAACTTTTCCTACATCTCCATAAAACGTTGATCTACATGTTGATATAGGGTTGTTAGCTCTGGAGTGGAATTATTGGCATCGTCTATGGAGACCAGCTCGGATACCAAGTTGGTAAGGGCCCTACTGTATGATCTCATCACTAGACGATTAAGGGAGAAATCCACCTTCCTTCCCTTATTGGTGTTCTTCCCTTTGCAGGAAGAACCAATGTTGAATGAATGTTAGCTAGCTCTTGACAGAGCTAGCTGAATAAAATTACAGTTAAAGTAACTAACGTATTTTATTAATGATTTCAATACCTTTATTCATTGATAATTCTGCTATTATATAGGCAGAAAAGGAAAATAGCAATCCATCTAACTAGGACTCCTCCTCCTCCTCATCATCATCATCATCATCACACCCAGTCTAAAATCTCACAATGAAGCGGGGTCTAAGGAGGTTTAATAGTGCGTAGCCTTACCCCTACATAATAGAGAGGTTGTTTCCAGTAGACCCATATGTAGATGTGACATGCAAAATAATGCTGCAAGACATAGAAGAAAAAAGTGAATAAGTAAAAACTAGCACGTCGAATATTTAAGTAAATAGATTACAGTAACAGACAAAGACATACCTGATGTATAACCCAATCTGTCAGTACCTTACGCCTTGTAAAGGTCGGCTCTTTTTGTCGCTAATCGCACTAGTGGTCGTCCCTGTGCGGCCCTAAGGATATGACAATCCTACGATTTAGGCGTCCAGTGCGAGAATCTTTCCCCAACATTGGGTTAAACTTCCTATTCGATACGTGTGCCGTTTACCCTTATCCTATCACGCTAAACTTTCCTACTTCTAACAACTACCTCAATGAGGGCTAATGCTAACATATCTTTCTTGATCACTTCCTTCCAGGCCTTGTAAGGCCTTCCCCTCCTCCTCTTGTAGCCACTCAGGTCTATTATCTCATTGCATCGTACCAGAACATCAGAGAGCATCCTGCGCATATGTCCAAACCACCTAAGCCTTGTCTCTCTCAACTTGTCTACAATACTTGCCACCTGTAGTCTCTCTCACATTACCTGATTTCATACCTTATCTCTTACGGTAATGCCACACATCCACCTAAGCATATGCATTTATGCTACCATCAACTATCTCGTGCGTCTACGTTTAGTCGGCTAACACTCTGCTCCATATAGCAAGGTGGGTCGAATCACCAATTTATAGAGCCTCCCTTTGAGTTTTACAAGGACCTTTTTTATCACATAAAATACCTGATGCACTATGCCATTTGATACACTCAGATTTAATACGATGTAATATATCGCTATCGATATTTCCATCTCTCTGAATGATGGATCTAAGGTATTAAAATTCGATTTCTGTGGTATGACGTCATTGCCAATCGCTACCTCCGTTTGTTGTACCATCTGGCTACCTGAGAAATTGCATTCTAAATACTCCGTCTTGGACCTGCTCATTTTAAAAACTTTCAACTCTAACGTTCTAACTTGGCATTGACCCCCTCCTTGGTTTCATCTACCAGGATGATACGTCAGCAAATAACAAACACCAATGTATCTCCCTTTGAATATGTTTGATAAGTTTATCTAATACTAATGTGAACAAAAAAGGACTTAGAGTCGAGCCTTACTGTCTGTTTGGTTACCGTCTGCAGCATGCAAAGACAGGACGAGACGGAACAGGACAGGACAGGACAGGACAAGAATTGAAGACAGGGAGATGTTTGGTTGCAGTGGACAGAACGAAGATAATTGTCCTCGTTCTAGGTACAGAAATGTGTTTGGTTGCCATCTTCAGGACAGAAAACAGTGTCAATGACAGAAATGCCCCTGTAGTGTAATAAGACTTGTAGATATTAATAAATGTAATTCTTAGTATTATTTTGATTATTAATATTGTTAATAAATGTAATGTTGTTATGATTATATTATTAATATTATTATGATAATATTAATTATAATTATAATTAATATGATAATTATATTATATTATATTATTATTATGATATTAAATTTTATACTATTATTATTTTTGTTAATATTATGAATATTATTTTGATTATTGCTAATATTATAATTAAACATGTTATTATAATTATTATTAATTATTGTTGTTACTATTACTATGATTTAGTATAAATTTTGTAATAAAACAAAAATTAATAATTATTACTATTATTAAATTTGTCATTACTTCTATTATCAATTACAATATATTATTTTGAGCTTATTATTATTATTATTGTAATTATGACTATTATTTATCTTCTTATAATTATGATTATTATTATGAAAATTAGTTAGGACAAAATAATTTAACAAAACATCTAAACATTTATATAATTAATTACATAATAGGTTCGAAAAGCGCCGTCAACCAAGAAATTCTAATACATAATTGTTTAAACAACATCTAAGCATTCATGACTTTAAATACGTTGAAGCCTTAAAATTTTTTGATTTCGGTTGAATGGGCGTATAATTACAAGGTTATGCTATCGGTTGTAAATGCATAATTGTTTTCATTTATTTTTCAAACGGTTTGAAACCAAGCATAATTGTTTTCATTTATTTTTCATGCCTTGGTTCAGGGAACTCTCCTTGTTTAATATCTTCATCTGCTACAATCCCAGCTCCACATTTTTCAGTCTACAGACAAAACTAAAGCTCCATTATGAGTATACATTAAGGTAGCATATAATGCTCGTTAAAAAGAAAAAAAGGAAACAGGAAGAGCAAAAGTGCAATGAAGTAAAACATCACTAAAATTGATTTCCAATTAATGTTGATAAATATACTTTAATGGATGAAAAAGCTTGAACATTAACTACCTAAACAAAAATGCCTAAGACTATTACTTTATGGCAGAAGGGGCAGACATTCATACACTCGATCGACAAAAGCATTTTGGTATATTTACTCTAGACCTCACAATAGTAAAGTCCCCTATCCTTTTCTCCCTTTACAAACAGAAACCTTCTTCATCAACTCATACCTGCACTAATCTCATCTTCTTTACAGGACGGTTTTGAAATGGCTTGTTGACACATAACCTTCCACATTTGCAGCCTGAAGAGCAGCTAGACAGCAGCATCCTTCAAAAGTTAATATTGGAAATTTAGTTTACAAAAGTCCCACTAACTACCGCAATAAAACATGACTGTCAACAACTTTATAATAACACGTAGAGCTACATGTAGTGCATACACTATGAACAACTTCAACTACTTTGTACAAACCTTAGCTTATCCATTCCTACAATATCCAATCAAATTCTGGTACAACTTTAGTCTTTCTCATCATTATATCGAATATAATATTAAATGTTTGATGAGAAGGGGCAAAATCAACAAAAAGTAATTTGAATCGATCATGTCTTCCAACTACAAGTTCAAAAGGATGATATGAATCAAGTAACTACAAATACATTTTCTCGGTATATCCATAAACATGAGCCATCCAAATTGTATCCCAGTATTACCATGACATTTTTTCTCTCTGAATTTGTTTCTGATATCATAACTGCATATATTCCACTCACTTTCTCTATATGAAGTTTCTTCTACAAATGACTGTCACATAACTTGTTTTCATTTTCACATTCAATTAAAAAATTAACTTGATTTCAACTTATGAGTCCATTGCAGAATTGTTTTTCATCAAAAACAATTTGGCATTCAATTTAACTCAGTTCAAAGAGCATAAACTAAAACCTCGATCTGCTGTAAACCTTTAACTCAGGGAAGCAAACTGTGAGGGATAGCTGATGAAAAGGAATTCATATGAATTGATATGCAACACCTTTTTTCTTTAGATAGATTTTATGTTCACATACAGCTTTAAAGCTCTTAGATCACAAGAAAAGGGACTGCCATTTTTAAATTCATGGCTGGAAATGACATCCATGCTTGAAACTCCCTTGATCTATAGCATGAGCGTGTTACTGTAAGCTCAGCATATTTAATTAACCAGTTGAACTACCGAGTCTAAGCGTCTGTCCAAGCAATTCATGCAAATGAACCAATAAAGTGAAGAGCCGGGCTAGACGTGAATAAACAACCCACAAACTACCTTTTTTATTTTTGAGATCATAAAACCACATCATTGGAAATAACTATTACAATTTTCTTTAAAACTTGCAACCTAATAGTACCATAAAGACAAAAACATGACCCTACTTTTATTTCTGAAGTTTGTCATGCATAATAGCTCAACTGTAAAGGACAAGACCACACTTACCCGCAATGGCAATCTCTACTGCATACACCAGACGAACCTGGTGATTGACTACAGGAACAGAATATGCCATCATCCTCAAGACGCCTTTTCATCTTCTTTGTGAGATATATGTCTAACAATTGTTAGTATCAACAAAAGGGTCGTGCTTCTGAATGAGTATACATTTGTCCCATACACAATGATACAGGGAAATACATTTCAATTTAAACAGAAATTCGGAAATGGGCAATGAACCAACTCCTTGAGCTTACTAAACATGGAGTGCAAAGCTCAACACAAAGCATAAAGGCATTCTAAACACTTCCCCAGAAAATGACTAAGAATAAGACAGCAACACCATTATATTTCCAGGAAAAGTAAGCAACTTATCAAGGGGATACTGCGCTTTATGGAAGTGTAAGGCATAGTCTTCCACTTATTAAACGACTCAGGAAGATCAAAATCAACTGGGTCTCCTATCTGCTTTTGCATCCTGTTGAAAGCGTCGGTTATGTTAATCTCGTCAACGCCCTGCCCAATAGAAGCAAAATGCGAACTTAGCAACACCTCAAACGAAATTACAGTTGGAAAAAGTGGTACAGCAAAAGAAGAAGTAGAAGAAGAAAAACCAGAATAACCAGCAGCAGCCATTTACCCAACAATTACAACATCATGGTACAAGATGGCATACCATAAGAAACCCAGAAACAGATCAATCAATCTCTCAGTCCATCTCACAGAGCGAACTCAGACTTGGGAGCTTAACCAGAGCTTCGGCTAAAAAGCAGCAATATAAACCCCAGCAAAAGAAAAAAGTCCACCTCTTTCTGTTCAAAGGAAGCTCAGAAACAACCCAAAAAGTGTAGGAAGGAAAGAAGAAACTCGAACCTTGTCAGTGGTAAGAAGCATGGCTTCAACCGATAGCATAACCTTGTAATTATACGCCCATTAAACCCCTGAAAACAGAAGCCAGTTACACATACACACGTACACATAGCTACGCATACATAGATATCACATAGCACCGTATGACCATACACCGACCTTTTTGTCCAAGGGTAAGTGAAGGGGTAAAGTGTCCAAAGCTTACCTACAGTTTGCTTTAAAGTGTAAAAAAGAAACCATTTTGCATCGGAATAGTCAAACAAGGGACAAAAAGATGTTGAGAGAAGCAGGTCCTTAAAATGGTAAGTTGAGCACATACACATCCCGTTGTCTATCATCAGTTCACCAACTTGGTGCAGTGCTTTACATTCTTTGAATTAATGCGTGGGCTGTAAGTGCAAATTTTATTACAAACACAATTTGAGATGGGTCAGTGTTTCATTTTGATTATATTTAATTTATATTTTACATTTGAGATGGGTCAGTGTTTCATTTTGATTATATTTAATTTATATTTTACATTTAAGTCAATATTATAAATACCGTACCAATGTTGATCCAAATTTAGTTCTGGTATGATATTATATCGATACCAATCAATACTAGATATTGTCTCAGATAATTTTTCAAATTTATAAAATAATTTCTAATTTTTTGAAATTACAAAAATATTTTATCAATATATTATACTGTATAATTTATAATTTAACATCAGCCTTGTCTCCAAAAATCATAAACAATAATAACAACAACCTAGTAAAAAAATTCTGCTAAATGGGAAATTTGGGAAGGTTTAGAGTATACAATTTTACTCTTAACTAATAGAGAAGTTGTTTCCGAATGATTTAAAGAAAATAAAAATAAACAAATTTAAAATTAAAATAAATAAAATAAAGTAAAGATTAAAAAATACTAAAAAGTAATATTATTAAGAATAATATTAATATTAATAAGTAAGAGATTAAATGATGATGATAGTAATAATAATAAGTAGCAAAATAATAATAAGAAAACTAATAATATTAATAATAATAATATGTAGGAAATTCATATTAATGATGATGATTATTATTAAAGTACTAATAATAATAATAACAGTTATAATAATAATATTATTAATATTATTAACAATATTATTACTAATATTAATACTAATGATAGTAATAAAAATGCTAATAATAATTAATTAATTAATATGTTTCCAAAAATAATAATAGAAATTTAAAATAACAATAAATTATTTATTTTTATTAGTATTATTTTTCACATATAAATAATGACTACAATTAATATGAAAAATGATCATTTAATCATCATACAAATATAAAATTAAAAAACAATACGAAATATTTAAAATATTACAATTTCATCATATAATAAATAATAATTACAGCAAAATATCAAATAAATATAATAATAAATATCTATGATTGTTTAACAATTACAATTTACAACAAGATTTCAAATCGAGGAAACAACCAATTAGAAATGAAACCTAAAACAAAAACAATATAACATTTTAATATATGCATCAAATATAAGTGAACTTAAAGAAAAAGAGAAATAAAAACCTAGAACTTTATTCAATCGAATATCGCCTAATTCGCATTGACCTCAATTATCATTTGGTATAAAATTCTTATAATTGGGAGGAGTCTTATCATCACCATCACTATCATTTAAATTTATTGCATCAAATGACATGTTAATTCTCATCCAATATTATCTTTCAATTCACTCTCCTCTATCAAACTTGGTTCCTTATAATCACAATCTTTCAAAAGATTGATATGATCAAGACAAATTGGATTTACAAAACTACCTGGTTTAGTAAGAGTCCTAGTAAATAATAAAATTTTAATTATTTAAAATTACAAGAATTATATCAATTTAATAATAATAATAACATGTCTTTTCTGAATCTTTAAATTGTATCAAACAAAGATCAACTCATTCAAGCTTTTGTATTCTAATATATTCCTTTTCTTATAATGGTTGAATTCAAATGTGTTTCAATTCCTTTCATACTCTGTTGCATTCACATATTGACAAAGAATTTGAATTGCAAAACTTTGCAAGTTTGGAATAACACTTCTGAATTGATCCCACCAAACAATCGTAAGACAACAAAAATAGCATTATAAACAAAACAGAGTGATGATTAATTTTCAACAAGTAACAAAAGTGAAAAAAAAAAACAAGATTAAGTTTATGTCTTTGATGAATGGCAATTGACTTCTTAAAATCACGAGAATCATCCTTATAAATTTCCATTTATAAGCTTAGAAGATCTTACATCATCTTATAGACAACAATTGTGGTGATAGTTAGTAGCATTCCTCTATTAACTTCAACTTCTTTGTAAAATTTGATCTAAAATTAACAATATTAAGATTTAAAAATGTCTCATTTGCAAACAATGGAGAGTAAAATTGTCTTTCTTATCTCTCATTAATGACTGCAAGATAAGGTGTGTACAAAGAAGACCTATTTTTCATATTGACCTTAATTGTTTCATTTGCCCTCTCTATAACATTATAAAAATAACTTATTGTTGCCTTCTTATCTTATCAGTCAGATGAAGAACCCTCACCAAAGGCTCACAAACTCAATTGATAATTGACATCGAGACTAAAATTAATTATCTTCAAGTATGATTTTAGAAACTTCCAATTAACCATTACACTTCTCATGCTGAGATGCAAATCACTTGTAAACATTTGTTTCAACTCTTACTTCATCAAATTAAAATTTTGAAATGATAAGAGATTAGTTGCTAATCTTATAACAGCAAGACAACACAAATTCCTATCATTTTTGAAATATTTTCTCATTAAATTTAGGACGAATGTACTATTATAGACGAACTTGGTTATCTTTTTACTTTCTGTACAGTTTCATCAATAATAAGAAAATATCTCACATCTCCCATCTAATATTAGATCAATGTAATATACAACACAAGGAATCCAATAAAAAGAATTATAACTACTTTGCAATCTTCTTCCATCTGCTTTATAAGTGGAATCATTGTCAGTAATGAATTAAACAATATTTTCTGTAATTAAACAATATTTTCTGGCTTAACTTCATTCACAACTTCATCAAATATCTAAAATAAAGTATCAACATTCCTAAAAAGATCAAATGCATTAATAAACTTAAAAAAAATACACCAAAAATTTAATAATAGGTTATTGTCTTCTTTGTGTCAAATCATCACACTTGATTGAACACTCAAAAGTAGCCCAAGTCATTCTTTTTTAATCCAAATAACTTTTATGAATAGAACTACTCATAAGTTTACCCGTGCAGTCATCAATTAAAGGAGCTTTGTATCTTGGAATATAAGAGGCAATAACATCTATCATAGGCTTATAATAATAAGATTGGGCAGCACTGAATGTTATACTTAAATCATACCACGTTCTAGTCATTGTCATATCCACTTTATAAGTTGCTTCTTTAGATTATAAGGCACTACGAATTGAAGGCTGAGCTCTAAAAGTTTGAGTTGTAAAACAATTGAATACTTGTCTTTTTCCTTTCCTAACATCAGGTGCAACATTGCCTTCTTATTGGTAATAATACTACCACCTTCAACATTTCAATTATCATTCTGGCAAATACCAAAAGAACTTTCATTACCAATTTCATAATTCAATCTTTTTCTTCTATTTTTTTCTCATACTAATACTCTTCAAGCAAAGTCTTCATTTATCATTTTACATAATGATTCACTTTTTTACAAGGTTTCACATCACCTTTGACTTTAGCTAAATACTTCTTTAATCTGGTGATTCCTCCACTTTTCAAATGCTTGTTACAAAATAAAAAAATGGTATGATTCTTCATTTCATAAATCAATTCAGCACGAGTTCAATCTGGATTATTAAATCTTCCTAAAATGATTGAATTATCAGGAGTACTTAAACTTCCTTCAATTTATCTGTAAAATCAAATTAATAAATTTATATTTAGAAATACAATTTGTGCATATAATAATAATATCATTACATAGCTATAAAAATTCAATAATCAATTATAGGCATATCCAAATTCTAGATATACTATAACTTACATCTTTCTTTATGATAACACATATTGAAAAAATAACTTTCTTTTATGATAATAAACATCATAAAAATGATGATAATACACATCAAAAAAATGATTTAAACATTTATGATCTCTCATTATGTTGAGTGATGAGTATTCTCCATATATTAACATATTATTTTCTATTATGTATTTAACTATCCAAAAGATAAGATGACGAATTTGTATTTGTACTCATAAGATAAGATTAATATTTGTAATTTTATTTTCTAATGACAACAACAAACAAATAAAAATGCAAACATTTAATTCTTTAACTTAATTACATATATTAAATGATTTACTTATATATTAAATCATATATTTAAATGATTAATCATATGATAAACACTTTTTATATACAAACAATAATTAGTAAAATGTATATTGCATATAAATTAATAAAAAAATTAACAATTTAATTAATTAAATTTGATCTCATTTTTATGATTATTAAAATAATAAATAATATGACATATTCTTGAATTATACCTAATTCACAATACTTAAATGTTCTTCCATAATTCATACACGATATTATTTTGATCTTATTTATTCATAAATTCGTAATGCCTAAGTATTATTAAAAGTGAACTATACACAATTCACACAAACAATTCTAAATTTCAAACTCAAATTGCCTAATGCATATTTTATAAATCATTCACAAAACATACATGACACAACTAAAACACAATGCAATCGTAATTCAGAGTAAAAACAAGCAACCTAAAGCACACACAAAAAATTAAAAATTGCAATCAAGTTAGGGTTGGGTAGGTTTGGGTCGATCAATGAAATGAATATGAATCTGGATATGGAAATCCTGAATTTCTGCAATCTGCCCAACGAGTAGGCAATTAATGGCAATGGTGGACTAGAGAAAAGCAATAACAATGGAGTGGATAGTGGAGACAACTGCAACGATGGAGAGAGCAGGCAGTCCAACTCGAGGTAATGCAGGTGAAGAGTTAGAGGTGGAGGAAGTTTGTTACAGCATGCGACGTTGGGCTTGGGTAGTGAACCGTGGTGACCAGTGGCCTTCACTAAATTCAGAGAACCATCATTAAGGCCCCATTATAAACAAGCTCTAGAAAAATAGCCATCAGACTCTAAAATGATGGGAAAACCTATCAATATGGAGAAAAAAATTGTCGTCCCTACTAAAGCTCTCAAAGAAGAAATGAAAAAGATTACTTCTGAAATCTTCTATGACTGCTTTCAAGCACTCAATGACTGGAAAGAAGACCAAAAAATATTCCAATACTATCCTCAAAATCGTGGACCATATGGATCAAAAGTTATTATATTCCAGGCACTAATGCACTCACTACTTACCTCTTTTTCTAAAGTGGGTTAGTAGACACTATTTATTCAACCAATTTAAACACCCATTTAGAATTCCTAGTAGGATTTGTCCGAACGGCTTACTAAGGAAAGATAAATTTTTATCAAGGTTTTTAACAGCTATCCTATCTTCAGAAAAGCAGACAATCTGAAAGAAATTGAAGTTCAGCTATCACGAATAGCATATGTACAAATTGGAATCAGTAACGACATATATCCACCAATAGATGACCCTCCTAAATATGATTTTGATTAGGATCTGATAATCAGTTCAATCTACAATGCATCAAGGGAGTTTATCAACAATGTCTAAAGATTACCCCAGAATCTTTAATCAAATTAAACTACAGAGGAGCAAATATGTTGATGACCTCAGCATATAAAACACCTATCTTTACTGAATCATTATAGCTAATAAAGCAATTTGAAGCATCTTTTTCAACTTTATTTGGACTATTAAATGAACTATCAGAATAATGGAAGCAAGCTCTCTATCAACAACTGCATCAATATTTACAACATTAATGTCAAAAATGTCCCTCGACATCATAAAAAGAAAAGGATAAAGAAGACAGCTCATCTGAAGATATTATCATCGAAGAATAAAATCTTTAATAATTTAGGCCACCTGTCAGCCATTACCTTCAATTATATAGGCCATCTGCCAGCCACCAACAAAAGTAGACTATTCAAATCTGCTTTTCTTACTTTGCTTTTACTTTCGTTAATTTTTTGCTTTCTGGATTTTTGACGCTAGCAAGTGCCCTTTTTCTATGTATTGTAAGCTCCAAGCATAGCTCGATATGAAAAAATAAACACTCAATTATCATATCTCTATCCAGACTCTTCCAATCTCATTCTAAGCCTAAGGATTGATGTTCAAGAGAAAAAAGAGCAAAAGATGTATGTTTAATTGTGTTTTTAGTTTTTCATCATTATTATATATTTTAGTTCAATTTATTAGTCTATCTTATTCCTATTAAATGCCTATTTGTACTACTTGTAGGAATATTCATCTAGCAATAATACATAATGAAAGAAAGATTTCACTTAGTAGAAAACTTATTAAAACTTTTAGCGACACTTATAATTATTTAGAACAAATCAATGATTCTGAAACTACTCTTCATAAGTTTAAATAAATACTAAATCAAGATACAGAAAACTGTAATCAAGAACAATTAGAATTAAAAAAACTCTATAAACAATTTCAAGAACATTACAAAATTCATTATTCATGAATAGTTGTCCTATTTGTCAATTTATTTCACAATTTTTTTAATGCATAACTGTACATTCTGTAACCAATTATTAACAAAAATTATTCATTTAGAAACTTTAGTCACTAAATATAGATCAGAAAAAAGAGTACCATGAAAGACGATATAACTATCTACAATTTTTTATTAATAATAATGTTTTAATTCCTATCAAAGAAAGATTAGACATCGCAATTCATCTTTATAATTTACATAATCAAAATTTAATCCATAAATATAACCAACTTATAGAACATCAAAGAATCTCTCATCAATCTAACTGACTTCAACACGATTGAAATAATTCAAGAATCTCACATTAACAATGACAATAATAATAATATTTTAGATGTAGATGCTTTATAATTAATTGAATCTACCGGCGTTTTCCATATTAATACACTATTATCACAAGAAAAACAAAAACAAATAGCAAAAACATAATTAAATCTAAAAGATGGGCAAGATATTACACACTATCTGTTTAAAAAATTAATTAATAGAAAATATCATTTATCATGGACAAATTATACATGAAATACCTATTAGAATATATCAATGTAATGGACATATTCGCACAAGTTTAATAACGAAGAACATATTTATAAACAGTTACAAAATATTTCTTAGAAAAAGACATAAAATTGGATATATACATCTTTCTACTATTCAAATCTTGTTAAAATCTACCATTCAAGAAGGAATAGATTCTCCTATTAGAATGGCTATAATTGATGAAATAATGATTGATTTAAAAGACAAATTCATTGGAATCATGAATGGAAATTTAACTTATGGAAAATTTAAATTTAATACCCGCCTTAAATTAGGAATTCCTTTACAATAACATAATTTAGATGAAATAATTATTATAGCTTATAAATTTTATCGTGAAAATTTAGTGACAGCAGGACAATATTTTTTTAATTACTTATCAAATTAGCTATGCTTTAACTAATTCTCATCATAATATTGAATTTAAAAATACAAATCAAATTTATATCGATCAATTTAATGATGCAGCTAAAGTAGGAATAAATCTAAGAATTAGTTAAGAGAATTACAAAATGTCAATTATCCTATAAAATTACAAAATATACCAAGTTCTCATGATGTACCTTGTTTATCTTTAAGTGAAAATAAATTACTTAGACAAGAATCTAACCTTTTAAGATCATATTCTACAAGATTAGTAAAACCTATTAGATTTACTGAACCTGGAATATATAATAAAGAGATAGACAAAAATTCAGAACAATTAATTGATAAATTAATTGATATTAAGAAACAACTTCAAGAATTAAAAAGTCATCTTCAGAATACATTATGAGTGTCACTAAGTAATTATGTGAATTATTAGACAAATAATTTAATATTGAAAATCAATTACAAGAAATAATACAACTATTAAATCAAAATTATCAGTCACAACAATTTAATGAAATCAATGAAGTTTATAAAATATTAGAATCTTATGAAAAATTATTTAATAAACGAAAGACTAGAAAAAATAGAAAAGTTAATAACAAAATATTGGAACCAATATTGTCACTTTACAAATAGTCCTTACAGAGCTTCAATCTATTAGAGCAACATAAAATTCAAACTCCTCCCATATTGAAACCATCCCTTTTGCTTAGGGAGAATCTTCACTCCCACCATTACAACTGAGTTCCACCTGTTCTAATACTTCCCTTGACCATAATCATCACCATCTCAAACTTTCATTTCCAAAATTTGCAGATGAAGACCCCACGGGATGGATTTACAAAGAAGAGCAATACTTTGATTTCTAGAATATTGTTGCATACCAGCAAGTGCAGCTAGCTTCTTTTCATCTAGAAGACATTGCCCTTCAGTGGCATTGTTGGCTTACAAATTCAAAGGACCACTCACTTGGACTGAGTTTACCCAAGCCATGCTGCTCCACTTTAGTCCTACTGACTATGCGAATCCTTCTGAAGCACTTGCATGACTCAAACAAGCTTCAACAGTAACAACCTATCAAGAAGAATTTGAGAAACCCTTACATTGGGTAGATGGTTTAATAGAAAGTTTTCTAATTGGATGTTTAATTGCAGGTATCAAGGTGGAGATCAAGGACAACATCCACCTTGATGTTAAAGTAAAACATCCAAAGACATTAGTAACTACAATTGGGGTGGCAAGATTGATCGAAAAGCCAAACCTATTATAAAAGAAAATCAGTCATTTCTTTAAAACTCTAATTTTTACAACCCCTCTGAAAACAACTACAAATTCTACCCCTGGACTTCTTGGTTTGTATCCTAACCAGAAAGTCACTCTTCTTACTAACAATACACAAGCCCCATTATGTCGAATCACTATATAAGAAGCCCAAGAACGAAGAGATAAGGGGTCATGTTATTATTGTGATAAAAACTATTCATGATTGCAGGCCTGTTTTAACTTGATAAATTCAACTACACAAACTTGGAAGAAGAAATGAATGTAACAAAAATCATTCCGAAAATTTCTCTCCATGTGAATGCAAGCACTGATCACCTGCAAACCATCAAAGTAATGGGAATATTAAGGGATCACGATGTTACCATATTGATTGACAGGGGTAGTACGCACAACTTTATTGATCAATCAATAGTGCAAACGCTGGACTTACCTGTGGCACGCGATAAAATCTTCTAAGTCATGGTGACCAATTGCGAGAAAATCAAGTGTTCAGGTAAGTGTTTATCTATTACATTGCTCATTCAAGACTATCCAGTATAAGCAGATTTTTACGGTCTACCAGTGGCCACCTGTCAAGCCATATTAGGAGTACAATTGTTAAAAACAGATTATAGGAAATTAACAATGACTTTCTACAAGGATGGAGTTGAACGCAAATTTCAAGGCATTAACCAACCTTCACTTGTAGCTTTGAGAGACAAAGAATTGATGCAATCTCAACGACATGGGGTTCTTCTTCCAAATCATTCCAACAAATCATGTAGAGAACTCAACTCATGCTCTTAGTGACCTCAATTACTTGCTTATAGAATTTCAACAAGTGTTTTCAGACCCTATTGGTTTACCTCCACGACGCAACCAAGATCATCAGATTCCATTACAACTGATTTATTAACCTATTAGCATCTATCCCTATCACTATCCTTATTATCAAAAAACTAAAATTAAACGAATGGTGCATGAGTTTTTAAAGTTTGGTTTAATTCGACCTAGCAACAACCCATTTTCTTCATCAGTACTCCTTATAAAAAAATCTGATGGAAGTTGGCATTTTTGTGTGGATTATAGAGCCCTCAACAACATTACAATCAAGGAAAAATATCCAATTCCAATCATCGATGAACTCTTGGATGAAATATATGGTGCTAGATATTTCTCAAATTTGGATTTTACGTTCCAGTTATCATCAGATTTGGGTTCATGAGAAAGATATCAACAAAACTGTCTTTCGCACACATGCAGAGCACTACAAGTTCATCGCCATGCCATTTGGGCCCATTAATGCCTCTGTCACATTTCAATGCCTCATGAATGACTTATTTCGACCATATCTATGCAAATTTGTACTCGTTTTCTTTGATGACATTATAGTTTACAACAAGAATTGGTCAGACCACCTCTTACATTTACATACTTTTTAACTAATTCTGGCTTATAACTAATTACTTGAAAAAAAATCCAAGTGTTGCTTTGGAGTGCTGCAGGTGGACTATTTGGGACATCTTATCTCATATGAAGGAGTTCAAGTCGACTCATCCAAGACTCAAGCAGGGAACAATTGGCCAACTCCTACTTCACAAAAAGGGGTTCGAGGATTTTTGGAACTCGTAGGATATTATAGGAAATTCATCAGTGGATTCAGCGGTATAGCTGCTCCAGTTGCTCGTTTCCTATCCAAAAATGGATTCCTTTTGACTTTCAAGGTGGCCATTACTTTCAAAAGATTAAAGCAAGCCTTAATTATCCCTCCAGTATTATGGTTGCCAAATTTTACATAACCATTCATAATAGAAAGTGAAGGGCTTGGGCTATTCTTATTCACAATGAACGTCTTATGGCATATAACAGTAAAGCTCTTAAAGGATCCTCTATAGCTCTATCCATGTACAAAAAAGAAATGTTGGCCATTGTTTAGGCTATTTGAAAATGACGACCTTATTTGTTAAGGAAATCCTTCTTGTTAGGGAAACCCTTCATTGTGCGGATAGACCTATGAAGCCTAAAATATCTTTTAAAGCAACACATTACAACTTCCACACAAACATGGTGGTTGCCCAAAATCTTGGGATATGATTACATCATTTAATACAAAAATGGAAAGGAAAACCAAGGAGCTTATGCATTGTCACGAATGGTTGAATTTGAATGTCTTACATTGTCATTACCAAAGTCAGAATGGTGGGCCACACTCCAACTAGTGTAGAAAAAAATGTAACTTTTTTGCGCCTGATATGCGGACAACAATGAAGAATCACATAAGGGGTGTGATGTGTGTCAACACTGCAAACATGAATGCACCAATCCTGCTGGCCTCCTTTAACCTCTCCCGATTCCGCATTAGGTATAGTCTGACATCTTGATGGACTTCATTGAAAGTCTTCCTCCTTATCACAGTTATATAGTTGTGATGGTGATTGTTGATCGACTATCTAAATATGTACATTTCATTGCCCTCAAACATCCATTTACGACTATAATGGTTGCAAAAGCATTCATTGATAGTGTTGTCAAACTTTATGGAATTCCTTCATCCGTTGTCAGTGATCGAGACAAGGTATTTATAAGCAACTTTTGGCAGATGTTGTTTCAACTCCATGACACAACTTTGAAGACGAGTTTCAGTTATCATTCACAAATTGATGGACAAACAGAGGTTGCCAATCGAACCTTGGAACAATATCTCCGTTGTTTTACCAATGATCAACCAAAAAAGTTGTCTGAATGGCTCTCATAGGCAGAGTATAGTTACAACACGTCCATACATTCCAACACTAAGGTCTCACCCTTCGACATCGTTTATGGGATACCACTACCAAGCTTGCTCTCTTACATTCCAGGTACCTCAAAAGTTCAGGTAGATACTCAGCTTCGTAGCCGAACTCATATTTTGAGTGAATTACGCCATAATCTAACTATTGCTCACAATCGTATGAAGACTCAGGCTAACAAGCATCGTAAGGAAGTTGTCTTTAACGTAGGTAACTATGTGTATTTAAAACTTCAACCATATTGACATAAATCTATAATTTTTTGTCATTCTCTTAAACTGTCCGTAAGATATTTTGGTCCAATATGAATCCTAAAGCACATTGGATCAGTTGCATATAAACTAGAATTACTAGCTAGTTTATTGATCTATGACATGTTCCATGTGAGTATCCTAAAGAAGCAAGTTGGACTTGTACCATTAGTCTCACCAAATCTTCCACCTATCTCTGACAACTCCATAATTCTTCCTCACTAGAGTCTATTTTGGATAGTCGCATCATTCACAAGTGTAATTACCGACCCAAGACAGAGATTTTGGTAAAATGGGATGGAACTTTGTATGAGGATGCAATGTGGGAAAACAAGTGACGTTTTTCGAGAACTTATCCTAGCTTTATCCTTGAGGACAAGGATACTGTGACGAGGGAGGACTGATAAGGGACTTAAGTGGTATGCTCTTGAAGGAAGACCAAGTCAAAGGCATGCTCAGATCTGATACTCCTCGTATCTACATGCTCCTATCCTTGTTTTGTTGTGGCTATATTCTTGTTCTGATATGTTCTGTTAGTGACTTAGTGCTGCTATTTTTTGGTTATGTTAATCACGTTGATATTGCAGTTAACTCATTCGTACTGTCGGCTTATATATAGTTGAATGGTGATTTGGATGGGATATGAATGAAATTACTTTCCAACAATCTTCTTCTAACTCCTATCATCTTTACTTTTCTTTCTTTATTCTCTTTTAAGTGTCTTGAGTCCTTATCACTCTTCTTCGATTGCTAATAGGTAATGCCTTTTTGGAACTTGTATGCCACTCCCTGTTAACTCTATTTTTTTTTAGCTTAACATATGTGTATTGTTTATTTAAAGTGTAGTCATTTTGTATATGTTTGTAAATAAACAATAGTTAGCTTCTGTTTTGTATATAAGGAAATCTGACTTATGTAAACAGTGAGTTGAAATAAAAAGTCAGTTCTTATTATCTCTCTTCTTTCAGATAAATGCTACATGGTATCAGAGCCAATAACGTAGGTGTAATCGATCGTCGTTCTTGATCGATTAGAGCGAGATATTGCAAGGAGTTGTCTGTTGATCATCATCGACATATTTATTTTGCTTCTGTGCTTGAGGGAGCATATGAATCAAGGACTCGAGAGTTAGGGTTTCAGGAACTACATTTTTTCACAAGTACACAGCTAGTTTGAGAAGTTTGTAATGATGGAAGGTGTTTCGCACGAGTCACCCACTGGATCCACTCTAGATCCTATATTGAGAGGTACGCCTGAAGAAACTCAAATATAACTTCAAGGATCAGACTATCCAGGTATGAGTTTAGATACTCTAGTTTTGAATGGGAATAATTTTTTAAACTGGAGTAGATCGATTAAAATAGCTCTAGGAGCTAAGATGAAATTAGGTTTTATTGATGGAACTTGTCAAAAACCTAGTCCAGGATCTATTGAATTTGATAAATAGATTAGGACTGATTACATTGTTAAATAGTAGATTTTGAACTCAACGTCAAAGGATATAGTTGAAGCCTTCATTTATACAAATTCTATCCAAAAACTATGGTCAGATTTAGTAGAAAGGTTTGGAGAGAGTAATGGTTCTTTGTTATATCATTTATAAAGACAAATTAGTGCAACATCACAAGGAACAATGTCTGTAGCTAAATAATTTATTATTCTTAAGAAATTATGGGAAGAACTCTGGTGTCTCGTGCCTATCCCACAGTGTACTTGTGAGGCGACAACACAGTGTATTTGTGGAGCACCTAGGGCTCTAACTGATTTGACATCTATGAATCAGTTAATGCAATTTCTAATAGGTCTAAATGAGAGTTACGATCATGTTAGGAATCAAATTTGGGTTATGGAACCTTTGCCATCTATCAATAAGGCATACTCTATAGTCTCAAGGGTAAAAAAGCAAAGGGAGGTGCAGACGATTTTTAGTGAAGGAATGGAGCATAGTGTTATGTTAGTGAATACGGGAAGTACAAAGAGGGTCACTGATGGAGGAGGGAAACAATCTAAACAAAAATAGGATAGTAGTGACAAGAGTGAGATGTTCTATTCTTATTGCAAAAAGAAAGGACATATGAAGGAAAAAATTTTTAAGCTCATTGGTGTAATATACTATTACAAGGAGCTACAAAATAGAAGAGGGAAAGGAAGTGGAAAGTCTTATACTACTAATGCAGTGAATGAAGTTAATTCATTAACTGTAGATAATAGTAAATTAGTAGTAGATACTACTGCTAGTACTTCTAATCCTTCCAATCCTCCATTATCTGAATTGATCAAACAAGAATTACTAAAGGTGGTGAAGAATAAAGCAATTACAGATCCTCTCATGGTGAACCTGACAAATTTTTTTAATTTTGTTGGTACATTCCTTTCCTAGCTCTTTCTAGTCTTGATGGCCTAGATTTAGATTCATGGATATTAGATACATGAGCCTCAAATCATATGTGTGTGGATATTTCTTTGTTAACCAAATCTGTTGTACCTAACACATTTATATCTATATATATGCCTGATGGAACTCAGAATTGTGTACATCACATTGGTGATGTTTTCTTACCTAATGAACTTGTCTTGACAGAAACTTTACATATACCTACTTTCAAATTCAACCTTTTGTCTGTTATTGAACTTGCAACCACCTCATTTGTTACCTTCAAATTTTATCCAAACTACTACATTTTGCATGACCTGAAGACTAACCAAATATTGGCAGTTTGTTAGGTTGTAGGCAGGCTCTATATCCTAGATAAGGATTCCTTCAAAGCTGATACAATAACCATATATTCTTTGTGTACTGTTGAAAGAAGAACCAATAATTTTCATTCTATGTTTATGTACAAACTTTGGCATCAACCTTTAGGTCATTTTTCTGACAATGTACTTAGACATATTATTTCTTTTGATAATAAAATTACTAGTGAAGCTGGTGTTTGTGATATTTGCCTACTTGCTAAACAACATAGATTGTCATTTCCTTCTAACACTATTCATATTGTCTCTATTTTCTAGTTAGTGCATGTTGATATTTGGGATTCCTATAGTCAACATTCTATCAGTGGGGGGAAATATTTCCTGACAGTAGCAGATGATTACAGTAGGGCTACTTGGACATATTTGATGAATCATAAAAGTAAGGTGATTGGGTGTTTGGATAGCTTTTTCAAGATGGTAAGAACTCAGTTTCAGAAGTCTATTTAGACCATATGAACAGATAATAGAGCTGAGTTCTTAAGTGGGAAGTGTTTGAACTTGTTTAGGGAATTAAGAATTCTACATCAGAAGTATTGTGTTTATACACCACAATACACCAATTTCAAACACTGATACTCTTATCACCGAATCTTCATCATCTCATTCTTCAACATTTCCAGTTATTCCCACTCCAGAAGCAATAGAATATCTCATGAACCAACCTGGCTAAATGATTTTGCGTCTCAAACAACCACCAACAATGTTCTATCCTCATCTTCTTGTTGTCAGTATTCTGGTTGTAATTCATCAGCCTACACCCCTTTTACTTTCCCTTTTATACCTACCCCACATCTTACCTTCACATACGTATATTTTTTGGCAAATGTTTCCAATATTTAGGAACCTCAATCTTATCATCGGGCTAAATATAATGTACATTAGATAAGAGTTATACAATAGGTGTTGACTGCACTAGAATCCAATAAAATTTGGATTTTAACTCCTTTACCAAATGGTAAGAAGGCTATTGGTTCTAGGTATATTTATAAGGTGAAGCTTAAGCCTGATGGGACTGTTGACCGTTATAAGGCTAAGTTAGTTGCAAAAGAGTATCATCAAATTGAAGGAATTGACTTTTTTGGTAGTTTTTCACTAGTTGCTAAAACAATAACTATATGTCTATTGCTAGCTATTGCAACAGATTTTTCTTGGCATATACACCAGTTAGGTGTAAATAATGCATTTTTGCATGGCTTTATTGATGAGGAAGTGTAGATGACACCTCCGGATGGGTATACTAAGGCTGGGCCTAATGAAGTTTGCAAGTTGAATAGGTCCTTACATGGCTTAAAGCAAGCCTCACGACAGTGGAATTGTAAATTTTCTAAGCATTTGCTTTCTTACGGTTTTGTACAATCCCAGCATAATCATTGTTTGTTTACTAAATCCACTTATTCTACTTTTGTTGCCTTCCTTATTTATGTGGATGATATTCTATTGACTGGACCATCTGAAGATGTCTTAACTGATGTTAAAAGTTTCTGCATTATGTATTTACCATTAAGGATCTTAGCCCAACTAAATATTTCCTTAGTTTAGAAATTGCTAAATCATCTACTGGTTTATATGTTAATCAGAGGAAATATGTATTGGATATTTTATCTAATTCGAGTTTAACTGGAGCAAAACTGGTTTCTACACCACTACCTAGGGGCTTGCAGTTAACTGACAAATCTGGTCAGTTATTGGATGATGTAGGGTAGTATCGAAGATTAATTGGTGGGCTACTGTAGTTGGGTTTTACTACGCCTGACATTACTACCCCAGCTTTTGCTTATCTTCTATCCAAGTTGGGTTTGGTTGATGTTCACTAAACTCCAACTTGAGGGCGGGATGTTAACTTTATGTGTTTTTAGCTTAACAGACGTGTATTGTTTATTTAAAGTAAAGTGTACTCGTTTGTATATGTTTGTAAATAAACGATTGTTAGCTTATGTTTTGTATATAAGGAAATGTGACTTATGTAAATAGTTAGTTGAAATAAAAAGTTAGTTCTTAGTATCTCTCTCTTCTTTCGGAGAAATGTTACACTCCCTATTAGCATGCTTTTCAAATTTTTTGTCTTTCCAGGAGTGGTAGACTACCTTCACTACTTACAATTCCTCTTCCTCTATCTATAACATTGTCACATATTTGTGATGTATCTGGTATGCTTGAACATCTTTGATTAAAATGATTTCAGGTGTAAGGATGTTACTAGCTCAACTTGTCGCTTTCATGAGGAAATCCGAAAAAAGATCAAAATTAGCACCATTTTATGGTCCAATCTTGACAATCTCCTCTGCTTGATTTCTTGAAAATTAATACAGATGCTTCAACTCACCAAAATGGTCTAGTGGGGTTGGGCTTTTATGTCTGTGATTTAAATTGCATTTTAAGAGCTATGGAGTTTAGAAGTTATGGCTATTTTCTTTGCTCTTTAAGTGGCTAAATGCTGAATTCGAATGCACCGATCATTGAATATGTTAGTCTTACAACAATTCAAGCCCTCAATGGTGGTACTCCTACTGACCCGATGCATGAGCTAGTCTTAGAAGACATTCTTTAATTATGTCCATCTTTATTGCCTTTAGATATATTTCTTATTCCAGTAATTCAGCAATTCAGAACATTGCAAACTTTAGTTTGTTGCCTGACTAGGAAATGTCTTTTCCTTGTTAGTCCCTGCCAGCATTTTTGATCAGTGGGGTGTTTCTACGATAACAACAATAACAATGTTATAGTAAAAATTTCGTTAAGATGCAAAGTATGAGAAAGCTCAATAATATGCAGTCTTATTCCTAACTATTAGAGAGCTATTTCTAAAGAAAAAGTATTGAAACAATTTAAAAATGAAAAAATTAACCAAATAAATAAATAAATCATTGTATAAATAAATAACAATAACTATAAATAAAGAGTAAAAATAAATTCAAAATTAAAATAAGCATTAAATTAAGTAAAAAAAATAGACAAAAAAGAAAACAAGTAAGTAAATAAAGCAAACATGCAATTAAAAAATAAACTAAACTAAAGTAAAGAGATAATAATAATGAAAAAGATAGTCAAGGTAATTACATGATATATGAAACAAAAAAAGAAGGAAAAATGTTCAAAAGTCGTACGAAAAAAATGACCTCTTTATGAAAAGAAAATGACTTTTTTTAATGTAAAATCTTCTACTCTCTTAGTTTATTAAAGTTTTTTTATCGAGGGAAAAATCTTCAGTAAGCTTTAATATGGTCACATCATACTTGATCATCTCCTTTAATTCTTCCTAAGTTTTCATTTTTTTTCTCTTAAAGTTCTTAAGTATAATTTTCTCGCAACTTCTCATTGAGACGTAAAAGATATATTTTTTTAACATGTCTGAACTATCTAAGTCTTGGTCTCTCTTAACTTATCATCAACGGTAGCACCATCAATTTGTCCCTCACATCTAAATTCCTAACCTTAGCTCTTCTTGTAAAGTTATATATTTAACGGAGCATATTCATCTCTTAACTTATAAATATGAACCAATTTAATATGTCAATACTATGCTATTCCTCAAAGAAAGGTTGCTCTTATGAAAAAAAAGATATAAAACTATAACATTCACCTTTATCCTTTGGGGTCTCTTTATCAATTACTTAGAATCATGATAGAAAGAAGAAAAAAAAATCGAAATCTTTCGACCACCACACGAAAGACTTAATTTACAAATCATTATCATCATTATCATCATATCCTGAAGTCTTGCATTAAAGTAAGGTTTGAAGGATCTGATAATATGCAGTCTTATCCCTACATAATAGAGAAACTGTTTCCAATAAACCTATATGCAGATGTGACAGGTTTTAGTTTACAAATCTAAAGACAAATATTTTTTTGAACTCAGAAACGGTGTCGTTGGAAGGACACTATTCCCAGGAAGTTAAAACGCATGTAAATACTCAAATACTGCTGAAAGTGTCGTGCTTGAATATCTGTGTAAATCGAATTTGTTGGACAGAGTTGAGGGACTTTGCTTGTGCAGGTGGCTTTTGTTTTTGTTTTTCCGAGTTTGTGCGTGTCTGTCTCCTCCACTCTGTAATCTTATTGCGTATAACGACACACACGAAACCAAAGCCTCTTTGATCCTTAAAATCATTCAGGTAAAATATCCTCATATTCTTCTCTCTACTCCATCCTCTATTTCTTTCCTTTGTTCGATCTTGATATTCCTGCTTTTGAATTTTTAGTGCTGTTATTAGAGGTTTGGATCATAATTGTTCAGACCCAGATGCGGTATTCCTGCTCTAATTCCATAATTTGTATCCATCTGCGAATCTTTTCAGTTATTTTCCTTTTGGGTCTCTCTAATTTTTCTTGGGAATCACACAATTGCTTGACTGGTTGTTGTGTTTGCCTTATTTTAACCTTGTTTTTGCTGGAAGTTTGTAGCTCTTTCGCCTTTCGATTTTGTCCGTTTTGTTTGATTTTGTGTTTATTACTTTGATTACTTATTGTTACAGTTCTTGTGAACTTAAGAAAAGTTTCCTTGCTGTTATGTTGTCTTAGTATTTGTATCAAGCAACAATATTGCGGATGCAACAAGCTCTCGGAAATCCCTAGTTAGAATTTGGTAGAACCAAGATTCTAAATCTTCAGATTTTTGTGATCTCATAGGAGCGTGTTTATGGCCTTTGTTTATAAAAATATGGGTTACTGGTTTTCTCAAGTTGGAATAGACTCTGGGAATTTTCTTTTGCTTTTCACAGGAAAAGTTAAACGTGTTTAGCTTCAGTAGGATAGTTTTGCTTTCATTCTTGGGCTTATTTCTGTCTTTTTGTCTGTCCTTCTTACTTGATATCATGGTTTTAGCTGAATGCTGAGATTTTCTTTCTCACATGCTATTTGGCAGAAAATGATTCAATTGTGGTTGTCTCTATGAGCCAATTCCATCAATCTATGCTCCTATATGATAGGTAATGAAGGGATTTCCTGACGACGCAGCTGCTTCAAAATGCTCTCCAAATTCTAAAATTGATACTGCAAGTCACTTGTTAACATCTGATTGTTCAGATTCAGGATCTAGTGAAAGAAAGTCTTCGAAGTCTTTGTCATGGTCAAGCATCTTTGCATCCGCTTTCTCTGTCTTTGAACTACACCGTGAATCATCAACCTGTGAGAAAAAGTCATTTTCTACTAGAAACAATGGTTGGACATCTGCTGTGAAGAAAATTGTTGCAGGTGGGGCAATGAGGAGAATCCACGAGCGTGTTTTGGGACCTAGCAAAACTGGGATACCAAACACGGTTAGTGACATTTGGCTTCTAGGTTTGTGCTATAAACTTTCACAAGAGGAGTGCTCTGGGGATGCAGGGACTAGTAGTGCAGTATCTGCATTCACAAACGATTTTTCTTCACGGATTCTGATGACATATCGAAAAGGTCTGTTTTTGCTAAGTAGTCTAACATATATAAAATATGGCTTTAGTGATTGAACCAATATGGTACATCATATTCATTTATACAGGTTTTGATGCTATTGGAGATTCAAAATACATAAGTGATGTAAACTGGGGTTGCATGCTTCGGAGCAGTCAGATGCTTGTTGCTCAGGTCCATTGCTCTTTCATCAGCTCATTTGACATTTTATCCAATCAAGGCATTAAAACAAAATGGATTTGGATTATGGAAGCCTGTTTTTTATTGATTTACATGTTAGAAGTTTTAAACATGAGATTGATGCTTTAGTAGTTATTTTTCTTCATATTCCATCTGAGACAACCTTGATTGATGACAGAGATTTAACGTCAGAATTGCTGTCAGTTGTTTCTCTTTGCCTTCTCATACTACTGATGCTTCTTGGTCTTGGTGCATGAACTTTTTCATTCTTTGTAACATTAATTGATTTTGGCATTGCCCTCTTGACAATGTTTCGATTGGCATGTTCCACTAGACATTGATAGTATTTTGTTCCTAATTTTGCAGGCATTGCTATTTCATCAATTGGGGAGATCTTGGAGAAAACCTTTGCAGAAGGTGAGACAACTAACTCAATTTTCTTGCAGTCATGAATTTTGTCATTATTCTTGTATCCAGTGCACATGGTCTTTTTCATTTAACTTCATTATTTATTGGTCCAACCATGAAAATTTAGTACAACGTAAATTGTTAGCAGTCATGAATTATGTCACTTCTTTCATTGGCTATGCAGCCATGGGATGAAGAATATGTTGAGATCTTACACCTTTTTGGTGATTCTGAGGCATCTGCCTTTTCTATCCACAATCTTCTTCAAGCTGGAAGCTTGTATGGCCTTGCTGCTGGATCATGGGTGGGTCCATATGCCATGTGCCGCTCCTGGGAATCCTTAGCCTCATCTAAGAAAGAGGAAATGGACACTGGCTCCCAGCTTCCAATGGCTGTTTATGTTGTTTCTGGAGATGAAGATGGGGAACGAGGTGGAGCTCCTGTATTATGCATTGAAGATGCCTCTAGACACTGTCGCGAGTTTTCCAAAGGTCAAGCAGATTGGACTCCAATCCTTCTCTTGGTTCCTTTGGTTCTTGGACTTGAAAAAGTTAACCCCAGGTCAGCAATCAAGCTTTGCATTGTATTCTTCAATCTGAATTCACTATTGCATGGAGTTGGGTAATTGATGTACTTGTTTGTTTGCAACTTGAATTAATTAAAATGCATTATTTAACTTTGCCACCAATTTTGCATGTTATGATACTATCCTTCCTCCATTTTTACGGTAAAATTGAATTGGTAACAGAAGATAGACGGAGACAAAAGCACAAAAGAGTTTCTTTGAAAATAATGCACAATTGAGTAATTTTATTCCAGCATAGTGCCGGAAATAACATTAGATAATTCCTTTCTTCTGGGTAATACACTCTAATCTTTGTGCAATGTTCAGTGAGTGAATAGGAACTTGCAGTATTTCCAGTTGCACAAATTTCAGAAACCAAGTGAACCCCTGTTAATTGTTTGTACAACTACAACTAGCACCTTCTTGATGCGCGGGTTAATAAACAACTAACGCAATTGCTTTCTCAATTTCTACTAGGTATATTCCATCTCTGCAGGCAACATTCACTTTTCCTCAAAGCCTTGGCATTTTAGGTGGGAAAACAGGTGCCTCAACTTACATCGTTGGTGTACAAGATGATAATGCTTTTTATCTTGATCCACATGAAGTTCAACTGGTAAATCATTTATGCTATGAAGGTCTTCGAGATTAATTAATCTTTTATATATGTTTCATGCCTATAATAATTGCAAATTGATCAACAAATTGCCAACATTAATTTCATTTTCACCATGAATTTACTAAAAATGCTTCATGAGGTTAGTTTGTAGTAATATGCTCCTGCTATTTGATGAAGTTACTGAACCCACCTTTTGATTTGGAAGATCATTCCGTTAATCGAAGCCATTTGTACGGAGAGTTTGGCCCATGGAGTGCAATAATGGAGGCCACTCTTGGTATCTATATTAGAATATCTACTGACAAAAAGATGAAACTGTAAATTGCTTTGAAATTAAGCACTGCCTATAACTTCAGAAATTTCTCAGAAACCCCTTAACCCACAGGTTGGAAAATATTTTCTTTTAGCAAGAATCTGGATGAATGCTGTAATGAAGTTGAGGTTGCAAATTTTATTTCAAGATTTATTGCTTCACTTTTACATATGAATACTAATTACAATCTCAAGCCGAGGTATAATGTGTCCATGCACTCTAGAGAGAGAGATAGACGCAATATGATGACCATAAAACAAAATAAGACTGAGAGGTGGCACTAAGTCATTCCTGATTGTAAATTCACAGTTAGAACAGCAATGCATTTAAATGATATTGAGTGTTCAGTTGAGAATTTGACACAGCTGCTAGCTCGAAATGTGTTGAAATTGCCACAGTGAATCTGATATTTTGATCGAACTTATTTTGTTATTTGTTTCCCAGGCTGTCAATGTTAGTAGACAAGATGTTGAGGCTGATACTTCCTCATATCACTGCAGGTAAGTTTAATGTTAACCTGTGATTCCTTATGCAGTAACTTATGAAAGTGGAAATTCTCCTGTGCTTTGCTTATTCCTTTTTCTTGAAATAATTTAACCAGCTTAATACGATACATTCCCCTGGACTTGATTGATCCATCCTTGGCAATCGGATTTTATTGTCGGGACAAAGGTTTGCCACATATCATGGACATTATTTATGAGTTTTCTGGTTATTTTATCTTATGCAACTCATTGACCGGTGTATATCACTGTACACTGCTGGACAGGTGATTTTGATGACTTTTGTTCAATGGCAACCAAGCTGGCAAATGATTCAAAGGGTGCACCCTTATTTACTGTAGCTCATTCACATACACTGAGAAAACAGGTAAACCATGAGGACATGATAAATGATGGTAGTGAGATTCCTGATATTGATTCTCATGGTGTTCTAGCAATTAGTGACGCCGAGGGGAATACACATGAGGATGACTGGCAACTCCTTTGATTGGAAAGCGGAAGTTGCGTGGGGATTGTGTTATTGGGTTGGATGGAGTACCAATCTTACACTCTAGCATCCGCGGACTTAGTCTACCCTTCATTTGTTCATAAGTTAATGAATTCGACATGTAGGAAGTACGTTAAGGAGTCGATGATTCTTTCACAAAATTTTCTTTGCCTCATATTTGATGTTGTAAAATAAATGTCAGGAGTTCAGTTCAGCTGCAATACCATTTTATCCTTGTTCCTTTGCCTCCTTTTTTCTTTTAGATGTCTTCATTTTTTATCTTTCTCAATACTTGCTTGATTGCCATTTATGGAAAGCCTCTTGAGTGAATTGTTTCCATCTCGATATACCAGGTTACCTGCTGACTTCAAACTAAAGACAAACAGAACAGGTTCGATAGCGTTTG
The DNA here is from genome assembly GCA_027123425.1 of Erythroxylum panamense. Lineage (NCBI taxonomy): Eukaryota > Viridiplantae > Streptophyta > Magnoliopsida > Malpighiales > Erythroxylaceae > Erythroxylum > Erythroxylum panamense. Next base: position 7,163,409 of record JAOTIZ010000005.1, read on the forward strand.
ATGTATGGGCGTCTTTGAGAATTATAGGTATGTTGGTGCAGCCACACTATATAGGCATCTTTCCTCGTTAATTATGTTCATCGTAAGCCTGGACTGGTAAAACATCTTAGCCTTCGAAGAGTATAGACACAAAGTGCCCAGTTCGAATGTAGATTGAAACACGAGATTACAATGGTAATTTGTTCTGTCTGATTCATTCATCCCCTTTTAACATTATCAGGTTCATCTTGTAAAGACGAAGGAAGTAGGCAGATTCCATGATAGTGATTTAAAGAGTTGATAGTAACACATCATTCCCACATTCTCATTTTCTTTAATGACTTCCGCATAAAGTTTTTTTACTTTCAGACATTTTGGACATCTGTTTTCCAACTTAGGATATAAGATTAATGTCTTTTCGCACTCACCCAACCTTTCTGTCGCACCAACTACATTTCAGGAAGCCTTCTCATTAGTTCCAAAACGAGCATGCAGAATTGCAAATTTAGACTTTTAGGTAAACATTACACAACGTGAGTAACTAATCTCATGTCACCAAACCAAAGCCCTGCTTTACTCTTTCTAAGTATCACTCTCGTATCTTTCTTTACTTTATCAGACGCTGAGATAAGAAGCTGAGTATGGAAACTTAGAAAATCCTGAAGGAGTGTGGACATGATTCCACTTAGAACTCCCTCTCTTATCATCTACATCCACGATGAACGCCCCTCCATCACACTCCCCACAAGCTGCACCACCCATCACGAACACTCTATGATTACTCTTATCCTTGGAATATCCAAGACCTGTGGCACACAAAGTTGTCCCGCTAATCCAATCCGGAACTGCAACCACTGAACTCACTCTCAGCTTCCGATCAGTACCCTTTTCAATTCCTTCTCTTGACTGCCGAAGTTGTTCACCACCTAAAACCCACCACCATTCATTTTCTCCTGTCTTCACATCGTTGCTAAAGCACACTGGAACGTTGGCTCCTCTTGGACTAGTGCTCCCAAAAGGCCAAACCTCATCAACCCGTGACCACATCCGAGTAACAGGATCGTAACACTCAGCATCAGACCTAAACTGCCCTTGACTTTCACTTCCGTAACCACTCACAACCCAGAACCTTGAATCACCTTCCCAAGCCAATCCTTGACTCTCGTCTCTCTCCTCAATCATATCAGGCAGCGTTGTCCACTCGTCTCTATCAACGTTGTACATCTCTGCCGACTTCATTGCATTCTTTCGACCGTCGTGCCCTCCGGCGACATACACGGTGGACTCCCCCACTACTGCACATGCAAAGAAAGAACGTGCCGCCTTCATCGGCGCGCCGCGTCTCCATTTGCCGGCTGTTTCTCCGATCAAGTCTAGGATGTACACGTCACACACTGGTTCCAAGGTTGTCGGATCCCAACCTCCTAATAAGAGAATTTTGCCAGAGGATTGAAATGTTACACACTGACAAAATATTGGAATACCATCTTCAGGTCTGGTCCTTTGCCAAAGGTTATGTGTTGCGTTGTAGATGCTAAGAGCGTACTGTGGAGTTCCGTTGATGTTCTGCTGCGGTCTTTGTCGTTTCCGTCCTTCTTTCTCTTCTTTCTCGGTTGTCCTTCCCGTGGCGAAGCCACCATTGGATGGTTCTGTTGAGTCCACCGCCGGGAGAGGCTGGACAAGGCAAAGAATCTCCTCTGAAGTGGCTGATTTTCTTCTTTCTTGATAGAATGAAGGGTGTGAAATTAAGCTTTGCCATGTGTGACACACAGATTTCATACAAGAATGGAATTGATACGGTACTCTAATTAGACAGTCCAGTGCTATGTCATTAGGCAAGCCTGCAATTAGCTGCTGCTCTTCTTGTTTCTGTTGGAATTCCATTGAAGATGCCTAAATTGAGCTGTGATGAAACAGAGGAGAGAAAATCGTATAAAGTTGCAAACTTTTGAGACGAAGATGGATTGGAAAAGTGGGGAAGCATAAACCCCAGAAGTAGAGAGTCGAACACGCGAGTTTTTCAACGATTGTTTCCTTGTTTCTATTGGAACACCATTGGAGAAGCCTAAACTGAACTACAGGTGAAACACAGGAACGGAAAATTAGAGAAAATTGTATATAAAGTTGCAAGCTTTAACAAAAAGGTGGGTTTGACAAGGAGGTAGGGGCAGAACCCAGAAATGGTTAGTGAACCACTACAGTTATCAATTATCCTCGGAGCGGGAGGTCTGATTGTTGCAGAGTAGTAGTATTCATGGTTTAAATAAGGCTGTTGAATATGTTAAGGTTTGAGCATGGAGGGTTCATAACAGAGGAATTGCATAGGCTCTTTGGATGACTAGTTGATGCTTGAATTGCAAGGGTTTAGAAGAAGAAAAGGGTATTTAAAGTGAAATAGCAGAGGCCTACTATGGTGCCCGTTGGTACATCAGCCAATCAGTAAACAAGAAGTCACTGCCTGTTTCATTCCACGGATGCATTGCTTTGACACACCATTTTGAAAAATAAAAGAGATTCTTTAACTAGTGATCTCTATTTCGAGTCTTACAAATGGAAGCATCTGTTTGACTAGTATTTTATTTTTTATGAGTTAATATGATGTGAGCAGAGATTAGTTTAAGAGTGAATAATTTAAAGACATTTTTTGACGGTCGAAACCCTCTTAAAACACCCTAGGTTAACCCAAAAAAAATAAAGAACGTGTGCTGTTAAGAATAGTTCACGCTTTAACTGAATCTTTTATGCTAATTGCAATTGGGACTTTGAGACCATACCTTCTATTTTATATATAACAACCTGACCTAACTATTAACTAATTCGGACAAGGTAAGAATTTAGACAAGTCTACTTTTAATTCACTTACTTAAGTTAGTGTACTAAACACAAGCAAACAGGACGTATTCTTCTGTCCCTAAATACTCTGGCCCTTCTGTATCTCTTACATTCAAGCCATTCATTCTTAATTAATATCATCTTCGATGAGTAAGATTAGATATTTACATAGACGTTTTAAGTACACGAAAGTAAGTTGGGACAATGTTAAGCTTAGTAAACTTAAAGAAAGAAGTCAAGTCCATACGAACATCATTTAGGGGATAACGCTAAGAATGGCAGAAAGAAGCACAAATTGCTTCCATTATTAGTGGTGGTGAGGACTGAGGACTGGGCTTGGACAAATGCCCTTCTAGAAGAAAGTGTGAGGCATTTTAGTTTTTGTTCCATTTGGGATTCTACATCCATTGGTCACCGTCCACCGTCACCGTCATCTATCAACTTTTCTTATTCTTTTTAACTATTAGATATTTTAATTCAATTTTGTAAAATTTTCAATGATTGACAAATTAAAAAAATAACATCAAGTTAAATAATTAAAACTTGTATTAATTACATTACTTCCGGGAAGATTTTGTGTCTCAGTTATCTTATTTTAATTCTATTTTTATTTTAAAATAGTGTTATTTTATATTCGGAACAAAAAATGATTTGGAGAGAATCAAGTTTGGTTAATATAACTTCTTAATTAAGTGACTCAATGATGGACTTGTAAAGTGAAAAGTAGACTTAAAGATGAATTCATAGTGTATACTGTATAGTTATTACATATTAATTGGACAACTGTTAATTGATTACTAGCTCTATTCAGTATTAAGTTTTCTAGTAGCTTCAACTTTCAAACTACCGCTACAAGCGACGCGTTCGTAATTAATCTAACCAAAGAACATACTCAAGAAGTTAGAGGATCATCAACGAAAAAATTTTTCCTCTCCTTTTATTTTTTAGTTTATTTTAATTTATAAAGATAAATTAACTTATAAAAATTAACCCACTAAATAATAAATTGATAAATTTTGAATAATAAAATTATTACAATAAATTAAATTAAAAAATGAATCCATTGAACAGTGACGCATAATAATTAACACATGAAAAATTTAAAAGGGCATGTTTGGCGTGCTAGACAAATAAAGGCTAAACAAGGACAAACAAAAGCCGTAACCAAAAGGTTCTTCTAGAAGCTACACTTATATAAATATATAAATTATATAATAAATTATATATAGTATTATTTTTTATGGATAATAGCGATGTTTATGGCTTTTCATAATTGGATGGAGTAATGATATGTGGCAACCACCCGAAGCCAAAAGCTAAAAGACCAAAGGCAAAGTCTTCTAGAAGAACAAGTTGACACCACAGGAGTGGGTCACACGAAACCACCTCTAATTGTAATTTAATGACAACACTTAACTTAGGAAAATTGGATTAACCATATTTTTATTTCTTTTATTAGGAAAATTGGATTAGTTGTTTTAAGCAATCAACCATCCTCTTAAGTGTTGCTTGATTGAGCTTTTCAATAAGTACTTTTTTCTTATTGCAAAAGTTTTTTTAAAATGATTGTCTGACTGTAAAATATAAAAATACTTTTTTAATAGGTATAACTTTTTTGGCAACTAAAATACAACTTTTTAAGAAGTTCAAATTTGAAGCTTCTTAAAAAAGCACTATAAAAAAGTCAAATAATACTATATAAATTTTAAAATAAACGTGAAGATGTGTTTATGAGTACTGTAAAAATTATGTGTAAAAATATAAGGACAAAAGGGAACTAAAAAATAGCTTCATTAATTGATATGAAAATTATACCTAAAAAGTACTTTTTTGAAAAGTTTCAAATTTGAGCTTCTCAAAAAGCTGTATTTTAACTTCCAAAAAAACTATTTTTAATGAAAAAATACTTTTAGATTTAATAGACAAACACTTATTTTTATTAAAAATAGCTTTTGTAGTGAAAAAAATATTTATTCACTATCCAAAAGTTGAAACATCCCGGCACACCGGAGATTTGAATCTCCCTATCACATTCCTTTTCATGATAATTGCTTTAGATTAAGGCTAGCATGTCCTACCATGCAAATCAATGCTAATGAACAACAACATTATTAATGAAGTGTAAGGTGTATATATGGCCTACACTACCATTACTACAATAACAACTCCATTATTAATGCATGTTAACTAAAAGACATTATAACTATGGGACAAGGACAAGACCAATTTGATTGATAGGCATATAGATGCCTGGAAACAATTTCTACCGATTAAATTATCCTTTTAGTGGAAGACCATTTCGTTTAGGCTTTATAAAGAAAGCAGTGAAGTCAATGTTTATAACAAAAATCTCGAAGGCACATGGGCGTTTGTTGAATGGGATACAGATAAGTCACAAGTGGCTTATAAATCATTAGATAAGGAACAGAATATGGAGCCAACATGCAAGGTGGTGGCTTTTTCCAATTGTATATAGCTAATAGTCCGTAAGATGACTCCTGGTTGGTCACCTGAATCTTTTGTCGATAGTCGGCAACGATGCACTTTTCATTTTTGTTACACTTCAAGCATAATAGACATGTATGCTTTTAATCCACAGAACTTAAACTCAATAATTGAAAAATAATCGGATGAGCTACTCAAAACGCCTTCAGAGCAGTGGTCTTGAGTGAAAACCCAAAGAGAACGTTTTCGAATTGAAGTTGGAAACAGTTCATAGTCACTAGCTAGTGGCTTCCTGATGAAATGAAACCCATTAATCCAGTCTGCAGATAGACATCGGTCTCCTCCTTTCGTGGCAGCAGAGTCAACTGATACTTCCAAAGTAGTTGAATTTTTTTAATACAATTTGCAGTTTCTATCTCAGAAGCATACTTCGAACCCGATAAAAATCTCAAAGAAGACAAAGATGTATTGATGGGCACTGGAACAAAGTTGCAGGCCATGACACGGACAGCCACTTCTGGTCTAAATCACCAAAAAGCAATCATGTAATAAGCAATTCAGGATTAAGATCTTATTGTTCGGTACACCAACACTTCAATATCGTATGTTACGTAGGACTGTAAAAGTCCATTGACAAGTTCTTTATCATATCTTTTTCCCCCCACTAAACCACCTTTAATGGTTGAGTGTGCTGCTTCACTATCACCACCACTGCAACTCTTGTAAAAATCGAACTCTGTAACAATTCATGTCTTGACAACAGGTTAAGGAATCCCACATCAACTGTAACGTACACTGCACCATAATCCGATCAAAACAATGGCGTCATGTCATATGATAGTTGTCCTAATTTCATATTTGTTCTTCATGTTGTTCGTCAACACTGTTTACATAATCATTTTATCTACATTAAGTTGAAGGCCCCTAAAGTCTCTTCTTTCGTATAATTTATTTATGAGAGTCAATTTGTGTGTAATCCGATTAGCTCATCTCTTTAATTTAACTTTCGTTATGCATTGTTATTAGAAATTGCTATATCACTGGCGACCAATCTTAGATCTTTTGTTTCACATATATCGTAAACATGTGATGATGAAGACGATGATGTGCATGTTGTAATGGTTGATTATGGATACAAATGCCTTCAGTTCGTATCTTCCAAGAGGACCAAGCCTCTCATTTTCGCGAACCCAGACCTAGTATGGGCTTATTAGACTCGACGTCTTAGTCCCACTCATAGGCCTCTCAAAAACTTAAAAAGACCTTTTTGTACCAAATTCTAACTCTTTTTTTTTTTTTTGAAAAGGATGTTAAGAGCTTTTATTGACTTTCAAACCTGATAAGTTCATAAATACACATGGGTGGTCGATAGGACCAAACCACCTTATCTGTCAAAATGATAACAACCCTAGCAAGTCTATGACTTTCAAACAAAGATTAATCACACATCTCTTAACTCAATAAGAACGGATTTATAGCCTAAAACTAGTAAACCGAAAGCAGAAACATCATTGTAATTAGGATTAAGAATAGCTCGAACATAAGATTGAGTATCTGACTCCATAACAGCAGAAGATCACCTTACATCTTTAATTCAGCTCAAGGCTTCTCTAATGACCATAATCTCAACGATTTTTGCATCAAAATTGCCAAAGATAGACATAGCTCTAACAAAAGATCAAAGAGAGTCACGCACAACAATATCCAAGCCAACAAAAAGATCATCAAAAAGAGTTCTATCCACATTCATTTTGAAGAGTCCGTGATCTGGTTTAGACCATCTCTCCTGCGTCAAGGAAACAACAGTGGCAGTGAGAGACTCATTAGCTTGTATCTAACTATGTAGGAAGTTAATTGCATGTCTAGCTACTTGCAGTGTGAAAATTCTTTTGTCTTTTCAAAGCAGCGCATTCCGGGCTTCTATACCAAATTCTTACATGGGCAATGATATGTATATGTAAGTAACAATATGTAAATATGATAAATTAATAAATAATACTATTTTATAATTTTATTTATAAAGAGTAAACATTAATCAATTTAACTAATAATTACTTATAAAATATAAATTGTTTATTTATTTTTAATATTATTTTGTAATAAAATATTTAATTTACTATCATATTAAACCAAAATTATATTATTAGTTAATAATATATATAGTAAAATTATTTTGAAATAAAATAAACTAATAATATATGTTTAATATTAATATGTAAATACGATAAATAATTAAATCAACAAAATAAATTATTTGGCATATATTATCTATACAATTTTTAATCATTTGCTTACTACGTAACTGTCAACATAAATTACAACGTGCCTAAAAATAATCACATCGTCTATAATTAATGATACAATTTAATAAAACATATTTTAAAACACAAGAATTTTGGTGAAATTAATAAAAAATGCAAGTAATTGATATCTTTTGCTAGTTAAATGAGGATAAAAGATATTTATGACTTATTCTTAAAATTTCTGATATAATTTAATACTCTAAAACATATTATTATATTTTTTAGAATAATTTCAATTACCTTTTAAAATTATAAGTTAGTTTCATAAAAAATTAAAAGGTAATAAAATACGACAAAATCTTTTATCAAAAATTAAATAAAAGAGTGATAATTATATTTTTTACAAATATTTTTAAATAAATTAAATTTAAACAAAATTTAATAATCTAGTTGTCACTGTAAGATAAAAACACATAAACAACGTAGCTATTGCATGAGACTTCCTCGAAGTCGGGGGAAGGTTATTAATATATGCAACTTTTTCTTTGCATTTCTTTTATAAAGAGACTATTTCGTAATTTAAAATTGTGAATTTCTAGTAATAAAAGAACAACATTTACTATTTATTTTCAAGGCTCGTTTTCTTATTTGTCATCGTAAGAAAGCACTAAAAAAGGAGCCTTAATCTCTAAGAAAAGATTACAAGTTTTTCGTGAACTTAGCTCTCTAATTTGAAGACTTTAATCAAGAAAAAGTCGTAGTCATTGATAGATGTTTTCAGTAAAGCGCGTCTCCATCAACTTAATATATAAATTTTGGCTTGATAGTGTCAACCTGACGTTATTTAACGTGTTGATTGTTAAGAACTTGGAACATAATATAATATTATCACAGTTGATTTCATATATGTATGTATGACTCCTTCTCAAAGCAATATCGATAACCATGTTTATTTTAGCAAATGACAAGTTGGTTAATGTTTAACATTATCTTGTTGAAATACTTGTCTCAGCCCTCGTCTTATCATTATATAATAGTTTTGAAAAATTCTTAAGTTGGAGTAAGTTTTCTTTGCATTTGAAGTTGCATTTTTAAAATAGCTTACATCATCTTAATACAATGATTAAGCTTTAATGAGTAACACGAGCTTTAATTGCGTGTCTAGGATTAGATATGAAAGTGAATAAATTAAGAAAATGCTGAAAATATCTGTTTTGCTTTTCACAACTTCAAGCAAGCTTTTAGACACTAAAATTTTCAAACTTTCTTGATGAATTTTACGAAAGCTAATCGATCGGATGTTGTTAAAGTCTTTCTGCCTCTTTTCTAATAAGTGAACCTTTCAACAGATCAGAGAATCTAAACTTTCACGGCTTATTTAAGTAAAAAGAAGAGATCTTGACAATTATATATAGTAATTATATTAGGTCTTTCCATTATAAACTTAGCGCATGTCTAACCCGTATTGATTAGAGTCTACTTTCTTCATTGAACTTCAGCCCATCAAATCAGATTATTTATTAGGCTGCTTTATTATCTTTACGTTTTACAAATATAAAACACCAGAATTACATATATTTTAAGGTTTTGACACTTAATTAAGCTAGAGAGTGAGTCTTGGAATAACTGGTAAGGTTATTACATTGTGATCATAAGATAAGTCATGAAAATAATATTTCTGTAAAAATATAAAAGAGAAGTTGCGTATATTGATAACCTTCTCCTAACCTTCACAAAATGAGGAATTATGTGCATCAGGATACTTAGTGGTTGTGCTTGTGGTCGTGGATATCTGATTGAACTGATCGCTTGATTTAACGGAAAGTTAACACTCATTCTATATATAAAATTGTGTTATTTTTATAGGGTTGAAGCATAATATGTAAATAAAAGAGAAGAAAAGAAAAGGTTTTGTCGTAGATCACCATCTTATTATTGATAGCAACAAGCTTACTATATAGAGCTGAAATGTAACAGAAAATTTTAGATATTTATTAAAGATTGCAATGATATCTCTAAACTTATTCTTAAAATTAAGCACTAAATATCATAATCAAATTTACCTAACATATGATTAATTTGACCATTTATTTCGTAAGAATCTGTAACCTAAGGAATCTTTCACAAATTGAGATGAAAAAGTTAGAATTTGAGAGCATAATTTTTATTATAATAACCAACTTCAATTATTATATAATTCCATTTGATTTGTTTATGCCATCAAACTAATATGAGACCAAATCACTTTTGCTCATTACTTTATTCCTACTCTATTTTATGAAAGTCTATCGACCCACAAAATTAGACCCAATAAGATAAAGACAGGAACTGGTGAATAGGATTGTTGGAACAAAATATCTGTTCCCAAGCAATATACTGCTTTAAACACGGTGAATTGATTAGCTTATGTGGTACGCGAAATTTGGCTCAGTGCAAGAAATGATAATTGAATTAAAGAAACATCGACACATGTAACTAACATAAGCCGTAAATGGTGGTAGATGATGACAATAAGAGTCAAATCAAACCCTTACGATTAGGACTAGGAAGGCTCTTAAAGTTCAGTGACCAACCAAAGGTGCTGGATCCTGGCTTTCTGGCTTGTGGTGTTAGAATTGGACTCTCTCGTAATTACAAAGCTCCTCTCTTATGGCTCGCAGCAATTTCTCACTCTCAATCCTCTTATCCGGGGCATCAACGAGTTATTTATCCAAAATTAGGTTGTTCTTCTTCGATACATATACAGAGAGGGTAACCAGTGTGCTGACTAACTTGCTACTCATGCTTTTACTTTGAGCCTCGAGCTCACCATTTTTTATAGAGCACTTTTTGGGTATGCCACTATCCTTCTAGAGGACATAGCAGGGGTTAGCCTTTCCCGACGAACTTTGTAATTTGTGCTTTCCCTTGTATATAAAAAAAAGTATGTTTTATTAGTCAAATTAATTATAATGAATATTTTCCTATAAAATCATAATCACATAAATTTTAATTAATAAAATCTTCATAATTTTATTTATTTAATGGATGATTAAAATGATTTTTACAACGTGCAAGGTCTATATAAATATTTTAAAAATTCACAATTAGATGACACGCCACTACGGTATGTTTATTTTAATTAAAATTAAATATTCTGTTTCATTTAATCAATTCTTATTTTATTTTATTAAATTTCATCCGCAAATTATATATTTCGTATATAAATGTGATAGACACAGGACAGAACACGGCGTCCAGCGGGTTTTGGAGACCAGCACGAGAGGTCTTTGAAGAGTGAGTTCCTATCTGTTCAAACCCACCAACTGCTTCTAGTTGCACTATTTAATGGGAATTATGAGGATGGTCTAAATTAATATTTTATTTGAATTTGATGGAATCCCGGTCTTGTTACAGAAACAGTAACCAGTACCTACCCACTACACCTGCTATATTTACATCGGATATATATATATAGCAGAAGCAAAACACGTTTACGAGCAGAAACATACAGAGAGAGAGGTGAGGAGAAGGAAAAAGAAGAAGATTGTTTTAAGGGGATGGCCGAGGGAGGAACCACCTTGGAGTATACCCCAACATGGGTTGTGGCAGTGGTTTGCATTGTTATAGTTTCCATTTCTCTTTCTGTTGAAAGGATCCTCCACTACCTTGGCAAGGTATTTGTGTTGTTTGTATATGATCATGCATATGCAGTTGCACACTTCCATTATCTGGGTTGGGATGGTCTCTTCTTCTATTGTACTGAGTGTATGCATAATTATGTAGTCATGTATGTTCTTGCTTGCACTGGTTATGGAATGATCATACGGAATGAAATGGGGTTTTCATTTGCAGCTTTTCAAGAGGAAACAACAGAAACCTCTCTATGATGCCCTGTTAAAAATCAAAGAAGGTAATGATTCTTACTGATATTAGTCCAACTTCCATTATAGTGTTACTAACTTTGTTTTTGCAGTCTGTATCTTTTTATACACGGACATATTTGAATCTTTGGAAGTTCTGACTTTTTTTTAATCATTTCATAAACTTGGTTCTTAAATTAACTTCTAGTTCTAATACGGAATTAATGCTAACTTCTTCTGATGCAGAATTGATGCTTTTGGGGTTCATATCACTGCTACTGACAGTATTCCAGGTCCGGATTAACTCAATCTGCATATCCCAGCACTTGGCTAATACATGGCTACCTTGCAAGAAAGAATCAGAAAATACAGATGTGGTTGCCCACTTTCAGAGCTTCTTTTCATTCAATTCAGGCGGCGGCGGCGGCGGCCACTCCAGCCATCGCCTTCTAGCTGAGGAGGGGTCCAAAAATACTTGTTCCCATGTAACTTCATTGATCATTATTATATTGTCTTATCTTAATTTTGGTGAATTGCTGTTGACCAACATCTTCATGCATCTACACCAACTACTCTCTTGAACTCTTTGTTCTCTTTTACTATATTAAAAATGACTTCAAAAACTTTGTCATCTTAGAGAATTATGTAGTGAAGGTTCTATTTGTTAGTCAACTTTAGATGGCAGATTCTAGAAGCTAAAACATGCATCAGGAAAATAAATAAAAATGGCGACTTTAATTGCACATGCTTTGTTGGAAATATTGTATAGCAGTCACTTGCTTTTGTTTCAAAGCAATTATGAAACTGAAGATGCTGTGGGGAAAATTTTGGCATGTGGTAAATACTTTGTCTTTGTATCTCCAGTTTCATGGAATTCACACACAAAAAAAAAAAAACTTCTTTGTTGACTAAAATAATAGCTTAGTCTTCCCTGTAAAATGGACTGAAAGTTCTACAATAAGCACAGAAACTGAACTCGTAGGTTTTAGTCTGATCGAAAGTGATATCTAATAATAACCATGAAAAAGTGATGTGTTTTCTAAAGAACAAAGGTATCATGTAACTTAAAGCTCTCCATTACAGTTCAGTGATCTGTAGAGATGGATCTTTCCAACATTAATAAAAATCTGATACCTCTCCTTTGCTTTATAAATCTTGTCTGCAGGGGAAGGTTCCAATTTTATCTACAACTGCATTGCATCATCTTCACATATTTATCTTCGTCCTAGCCTGTGTTCATGTCGTTATCTGTGCTTTCACCATCCTTTTTGGTACAGCGAAGGTAATATTGTCCTTTCCATTCTCATCTTCAAGTTTTGGTTCTTCTAAACGAATGATCCTGAACAAGGTTCCAAATGCCACTACAATAGCAATTTCACTCAAAGTTGGCCATTTTAAACCATTACCCTGATCTTAAATCATCGAAGATACTTTCATTTATTTTCATAACTTTAGAGCTTAATTTGTTGTTAATCATTGAATATGCAAATGTAGATAAACCTGTGGAAGAGTTGGGAGGACGCCAACAAGGATGACCTGGAATCAGGTACTAGTTTTGTTTAACATCTGTATTAGGAGACTAATATCATCAAAGGTTTGTGCCTGAGTTTGTAAATTGGCAGGTTCAAAATTTACCCACGTCCATAATCATGATTTCATCAAGAAGCGTTTCAAGGGCTTGGGGAAGCGTTCCTATGTTTTGGGTTGGGTGGTAAGCTCCATTTCATAACTTTGCAAGTTTCCAGATGTTATGTACTAAACTAATAATGGATACAACTGCATAAACTTGCAAGACCAAAAATGATAATAACTACTAGCTCAATTTTCCTCAAAACCATATCTCCCTTCGAGGTGATTCTTTGACAGGACGGTGTTAATGATGCACATTAACTCTGCTATTTTTAATGGTGCTTGTTCTTTTCACTTCTTTTCAGCATGCATTTTTCAAGCAATTTTATGGGTCTGTAACCAAATCCGACTATACCACTCTGAGACGGGGGTTCATCATGGTATGTTAGTGCAACTCTCTGTTCCTGTCTACTGCAGAACTTCCCGTTTCGGTACATGTCTTGTTTCAACATGCGCTAATAATAGCATTCGCTTGACAGACTCATTCCAGGGGAAATCCTAAGTTTGACTTCCACAGGTACATGATGCGTGCCCTTGAATCCGACTTCAAGAAGGTTGTAGGAATAAGGTTAGATACAGTCTACATCTTATACAGTTAGTTAGACAGGTTCCGCTTCGCCTATAGCTTAACTTTTGTAACTCTTCTAGCATCGATTCATGAGTTAAAAGAATATGGTTTCTGATGTAATCTTTTGACTTCACTGCTTACAGTTGGTTTCTCTGGCTATTTGTGGTCGTTTTCTTGTTGGTGAATGTCCATGGTAAGTCCAAAATTTCTGACGGCTCCCACACCAACTTGTTCCTCTTTTTGGTGTGTGTGTTTTCAGATTCTGTTATTTCCATCTACACTAGGCCAGTGTTCTAAACACCATTTCAGTGCAAAAAGGTTCCCTTTTATTTAAAGCATTGGTCAGGAGTAACTTTCCTGAGATTGTTGTCTTCCTTATAATCTTATCCATACCATTAACCCTTCCTTCACCGCACTTTCCATGGAAGATTTTAACAGAAAAAGGGTTGACGTGATTCTATATATATGGCTATGCAGGTTGGCATGCATATTTCTACATCGCATTCATTCCCTTCATTGTAAGTTATTCGGTGTCAAGAACTCTTCTGCATTGTTTTTTTTTTTTCCATTTGTTAAAGTTGTTTCTATAGTAAAAATGTGTTTAAAGTTTATTTATAACGGTCTCTATTCATGGGTGTAATTGATATAAATAAGAGGCTTGTTTCTGTATATGTATCAAAACTTGCTGATGTTGCTGAATTCTGACCTAAGAGGTTGGAGCTAAGATTCGATATCCTCGTGTCTGCAGACTGCGTAATAGGACTGGAGACAATTAAGTAGTTCACCTGATATGATTGTTGTCTTTTCTTAACCATTTTGCAGCTTCTGCTAGCTGTGGGAGCCAAATTGGAACATGTAATCACCAAGTTGGCTCATGAGGTTGCTGCGAAACATGTTGCAGTTGAAGGAGACTTGGTTGTTCAACCTTCTGATAGTCTGTTCTGGTTCAACCAACCCAAGTTTGTTCTCTGTTTGATCCACATCATCCTATTCCAGAATTCCTTTGAACTGGCATACTTTTTCTGGATATTGGTAAAGATTCAACACCACGTTTTCGATTAAAACATGTTCACTTACCTACATAAAACCTCTGATATATATGCTCACATGATGCTAAAATAAATTGTTGCAGGTGCAATATGGTTTTCACTCCTGTATCATGGGAAGAAGCGGCTATGTTATCCCAAGACTAGTTATAGGGTAAACTTCTCGGTTTCTTTGCTATTCTACGCCATATTTATATTCTGAATTTGAGCTATAATTCTGACTGTATTCTTGTAACTCAAACTCTCAATGTTTCCAGGGTATTTGTTCAGTTTGTCAGCAGTTTCAGTACCTTACCACTCTATGCATTAGTGACACAGGTAGGTTAAATTACCATCAAAGTATTACATATGGTGCACTTATGTCTGAATGATCCATACTCACAACATTTCTAATGCAGATGGGAAGTTCATTCCAGAAGGTAATATTTGATGAACACATCCAAGAGGGTCTTGTTGGTTGGGCTAAGCAAGCTAAAAAGAACGTAGGTTTGAGAAAGGGTGTAATTGGCTCTAGTCCTCCTGCTGAGCAAAGCCAGGAAGTGAATGGGGCAATTAGGTTGGCAAGAATAGTTCCAAAGGAGCAAGGAGAGATTGTGCATGAACCTGATTCTGACTGACTTTGTCGAACAGAGCACGATCATGGATTCAAAGCTAACACAAACATATGCTCCATGTTGTTCAATAATGAAAGATAATTTTAGACATTCTGAAGAAGCGCCAAGGAAGTTGGGAAAACGCTTCTGCTATGTTTTCCATACCAAGGTTTAGTCTTTTGTAAGACCTAGTAGTGGCAAACAAACATAAAATTTTGTACCTTGTTTGCTCAATAACTTGTATTATAGGTCTTCACACATGTTTTGCTAATGTCTGCAAATGCTGTTTGACTTGATTTTTCTACATTAACCTGCTCAGTTTACGAACTAAAGAAGACAATATACTTTCAATCAAAGCTGTTACGTGGGCTCATAGGCAAGATACATATTCTCTTATACAACAGAGCAGCCAGATAACTTCCTTCATGAATTCATGTTTATAGCTTATTCACTGTAAACTATATTCTTCGAAGTCAATAAAGAATTATCAAGCTTTCCTTTCTGATACAAAACGAAAAGCACAACCATGGTACTCATCTCCAACTTCATTTTTAACAAACTCCATCGTGATTGGGAGAGATGATGTCCGGTCTTAACCATCAAAAGGAATGGACTTGTTACCTAAGGTCAAGTCAAGAAGCTCAAGCGGTGGGCCGGAGTGTGGGGGCGCCTAGGGTGGACGATTCCACCTTTTGAATGCAAAGAAGCTCAAGCGGCATCCTTAAGTATGATTTGTAGGTGTACTCATCGGGTTGAAACTCAAATGCTCTCATGGAACTATGCAATTCCCAAACAAATTCCAAGTTGGAAAGTTCACATAAGCAGCAACCCTATCATCGTGTTTGTCCTTCGGGGACATTTCATCGAACAGTTGGCAGTGCTTGGCGATTGGTCACCAAAACATTGTAGAAACAGGGCCAGACCTCGCAACGTGTGAGAGTTCGCCTACCTCATTAACTGCTCTAATCGAACAATTGCATTCCTAACCATCACTCATTTTCTTAACACTTACTAACCAAACAACTTTATAAGACCGTTCTTCTCTGACACTACACAAGTAAATTAGACTAGTGACCACCAAATCATGTATTCGTGTAGGTAGTAAGATAAGCTCCAAGCTTCTTCTTCTTCCAGCAGGGGAATCATATTCTAAGCATTCTTTCAATGGAAAATCATCATTAATAAAGACCATTTATACTTCAAAAACATTGTTAAACTGTAGAATGACTTCCTCTGCTCATCAAGGCAAGTAAAACAGAAATACTTCCATACATCTTTCAGCTTAAAACAGTAACAGACTTATCCGCATATCTAACCTATTTCCTCTAGATATATGATTACAGGTTCTCCTCGCATAGCTCACTAGAAAAAGAAGACAAAAGGTTCATAGCTATTGCCTCCTGAGATTTCAATTCACTTCTTTCAGATCATGCCGGCTTCGTTCTTCAGGTTAGAGACTATCGTCTCTTACATGTCACATGTCAACAGCAGCAATTGGCTCATAACTCAGGAGGATAGATGGTATTTTTTACAGAATCACCAGCCACTTAATTGTTTCTGAATCTTTGAATTTTGAGAGGATTTACTACCCTTGTCTTTGTAGGAATTTCTTGAGGTAACACTTCTTCGTCCTCCACGGGCTGCTGCTATGGCACGTCTTCTCTGCTTGTTCAGACGCATGGTTAATTCACCATCATTCTCATATAGAGTCTGATCACCTTCTTCCTGGAAAATGAAACAGCTATTAGAACATTGCATATTCTTCGACATAAATTAGCACCATTGCACTGTACAACACCTGAAACAACTTATTCCCTTGTTGACAATTTGAAAGGGAAAAGGAACAGAGATGCATATTTTTCAACCATATGAATTCCATTGCCAGATGGTCTTTAGAAGCAACAAGAATCTGACCACATATAGGCACTATTATACTAACTTAAAACACATCGGGACAACAGATCAATCTCTTCCTTTCATACAGTGGTTCTTGCTTCCCATGATTCATGATGTGAGATCACTAAAACAATGTCAGTATCCAATCTAATGTTATCACCAAGATGAAGACAATATTTTCCAGTATGGAAACCTTAAGACTAGCATATTCGTTTTCCTCACCGGACTTACAAAGCTATTTAGAAAAGTCTCCAAGTGTGAGGACTCATATGGATAATGAAAGGCCCAGAGAGCCATAATCCAACAACCCCAATTAGTAGATGTCATTTGTGACTCACATTATCCAGTAATCAGATAAAAACTAATGATAATTTCATCTATACCTTGTGACTGGTCTCATGATGAGTTTCAAGTTCATTTTCTACATCTGCTTCACAGCATGGTTGCTTCTCCACTACACTGTCCACATCGGATTTTGATGATTGTTCCTGATAAAGTTTCATATTCAAAACACTTACAACTCAAATGCAAGAGCAGAAACCCAAAGATACAGCATATAACACATGGAAGATTAAACCAAAAGCATACAGGACGCAGCTAAGTCATAACTAAACTGTAGGAAGTTCAAGGGCTTCTCCAGAAGAAGGAAATGTGTCTTCCACATCGACAGTTTATTAAGTCGTATATCAAAAGAATTAATTCATTCTGCTTCTGGCATCCATCAAATGGTACTTAAAATTCACGAAAAGTAAACCACGTAATACGTAACAGCTTGAGAACACTCCCCACCAAAAAAATACAAGACAAGATAAAAACAATTACTTAAATTGAATAGCCATGCATAGGAAGAGGTTCAGAAGCATAACGTAGAATACCTGCTCCAACAAGCACAAAGAATCTAAATGTTTAAAGTTGTTTTCTTTCAACTCAGAGATGTGTTCTTCATCTTCAGTTTCTTCTCTGTCAGAGCCTGAATCAATCTCAGCAGCACCTTCTATGAACTGAACAAAGTAGTGTTACACTCTCATGTTTTCATACAAAACAATGATGAATTTAGATGCTGTCAGAAATAAGATATTAGCCATGCCAGATATGTTAGAACAGTGACATGTTGTAAAATTGGAGGAATTCCTGAAAACAGCAAGCATAACATATTATAACACTCTCTTTTTCTTGTTTAAGAATATGTAAAGATATTAACTTCATATCGAATGAGCTTAATGGCACATTCCTTGTAAGTTTGATTATAATGGTTCATACATCAGATGTACCCAAAAGCTAGAAAGAGAATAGTGAAAAGGTCAAACGTGCCCTTCATATCTAGCACAAAGTACAAGTTGGCCCTAGACGTTTTTAAAAGTTAAATTAATCCCCTGATGATACATAAATTAATTACGTTAACCCTTTCCTAAACAGATTATTAATTGATGTGCGTAGAAAATGCAGATAAGATTTAATTTAAGTAGCGTGACATGTCTAAAAGAGGATTCACCCAAGAGACTTGGAAATAACATGATTAAGATCTTATCTGAAAATATGTCGCAAATAACCTTAATGAAATAGATTTCACCTACCTTCTCAATGTCATCCTGGTCTTTCCTTGTAAACCCACTGGCAGCAAGTTCCTTGTCAAGAAAACCAGCAGATTTGGATATTGAAGACAGGGAAGGCCTGCCAGTTTCATTTGTGTCTGCATCTGATCCATCAGCATTGTCTATTTGTTCTTGCAAGGATAAATTAAACCTATACAGGATAAAAAGAAAAAGCATCCAAAAATATAAATTAGGAACTAACCGAAGAGTTATTCAGAAAGAGAAGACAACTCAGTGACCAATAAAACAGAAATATATGTATATTGCTTGTACCAAATTGAAATAATTAATGTTGCATATTTGAGCACTCAGGAAAACAAGCACAAACAAATCATCAGAAAGGTCCTAAGAAAGGTAGTCAAAATCCTCTGATAAAATTTGTTTTCCAGAAGAAGAATGAGAATGGATTTAATCGAAAAATTATAATAACAATCAGAGATTATCAGTGCAGCTAGTATTTGCCTCAAAGAGAAGTTCAAGCACAACAATAATTTACAGACCTCTTCCTGAAAAACTTAAAGATGCATTCAACATCACGGTCAAAGTACCTGAAAATGGAAATATTTCGCAAAGTTAGAGAACTGAAAAGCCTAGGATTAATTCATAGAACAAAAACAGGATAAAGAAAGGGATCAAGAATTAGCAAATCATTACAGAAGGAAGTATATTTACATTTGAGCATTTCGGTGGGATACAGAAACCATTTGGGGAAAATCAATCATGGTGACCTTCTCATCATCATCAATCTACAACATGTGGAATAACAGAACAAACAGGTGGTTACTTAACAGCTAAGCAGAAGAGCAAAAGCAAAACTTCTGGAGTGCAAACTAGGATCAGTTTGGAACCAGTTAATGAACAGCACTAATAGGCAAGATAAGCATCAAATCCTACAAGTAAATATATTGCAGAAATAAAACATGGAAATATGACCACGAGATGAGATGGATTCAGTCCTATAGTGGCCAGGTGTAGCCCTAAGTGCCTCAAATGCATACCATAATGTTGAATTCATTGAAATCGCAATGAATCAGACCATGTTCTGCAAGACGAACGACAAGACCAATTATTGTTTCAACAACGATTTCTGGGTTCTGCAATTGCTTCACCTGCACACTGATTGCAAAGGTGTAAGCGATAAATTTTCATCTTGAAAATAAATCATTTGAGGCTAAACTTAAAACAAAGGAAGATTTAGCAGAGCAATGAACTCAAGAAAGAGATATGAAACAAAAGATATAACATTTCCGACAGTTGGAAGACAACATTCACTCATCAAACTGAAGCAATTTAAAATATTCTGGTGAATGACAGGAGTAGTCTGCGAGTTCAATATGCAAACATATGAGCATATAGCATAAGCACACTTACAGTGGGTAGCCTTGGACGAGTGACATGACCACACAATGCCTGTTACTGTCAACAGCTTTTGGGACAGGAAAGCCATGTTCTTCCAAAGCCTGATCCAGACAATAAAAAATGTGATATAAACACCTGCTAACATAACTGTAACCTAATATGAATTCAAACTAAAGCTGGAAGACATCAAGGAAAAACCTTCATAAAAGCAAATTCCTTGAGTGCAGCAAGTCTAGACAAATAAAGCCAATTATAATTGCTACGATGCCTCAAATAATCACGCTTAGATTTCACAGCCCTGAAAGAAACCCTTCCAAGTCTGTGCAACTTCATTGCCAATACTGTTCCATCCTCAGTGGCAACCTCAAATATATCTTTCACAAAAAAGTATGAAGTTTGATCAGATTTCAAAAGGAAAAGAAACACAAGAGAACATGATACCGACAAATAAAGCTTGACTAATACAGTCAAAAGCTCATACCAGACTCTTTTCCGACCCCAATTTGGCGACCAACAGCTGTAATAACTCCCCGATTGACCATAGTTTTGATAGCAAGGAAATCATAGCCAAGATAGGTGAGTCGAAACCCATCATCTACATATTCAGAAAATCAATCAAAATACATTCAAAGTCAAAATATGCAATATGATAAATAAACTTTTTGCACTGCTCACATTTGGACGAGTCATGGTGCAGCAGCTTATGCTTAAGCAAGTTCTTCAAGACTTTATACGTGCCACCATGCCTATATACATGCTAACCAAATAATTACAAATAGAATAATAAAAATATCAAATAATTAAGTTAAAGCAAACGAACTGGGAAGAAACGGCATACCTAAGAGAAGCTATGCGGTCAATGAGCTCTGAAGGTACAATCTCATGCTGTTATACATACAGACGTATGCATAAGATAGTTTTCAAGAAGGGATTTATTAAACAAGAAAGGAATTAAAAAATTACAACAAACAACATGAAAGGGGATAATATATTAAGCAAAAGAAACTAGCTCGAGTGAGTAAATTACGCACATTCCGCATACCCATCTCAACAGCAGTAAGAACCCTAAAATCATCTTTTGAGAGATGTCTCAAGGCATCAACGTTCAACTTCATCTCTGCTTATCTTCCAAATTTAAAAAAGAAAAGAATTAACAGGTGATCAAACATATCCAATAAAAAAATAAGTTTAAAGGTCTACCAGCAATGTAATTTTTGAAAAATAAAAACACACATCATTGGGTATACTATCGACAATAAAAAATAACATTAGTAGATCAGTATAACCTGGAAACTCACCAGACATAATATTACAAAGTACACACAAAAGAAAGAACTGATGGAAAAGAAATCAGTGCTCTCACCTCAATAGAACGAGTTGTGGAGAGCAAGACTAGAGAAGGAGGATGAAATCAGAGCAGAAGAGGAGAGTTAGAAGGAAGTCGGAGCATACGGAGGACAGCGGTGTCTCCTGGTGAGGACGTAGAATTGATGGTGCAAAAGAGAGAGAGAGAGGGAAAATAGGTTTGCTTCGTTATACGGCGACGTCGGTGGTTGTTGCTGGCATGGATGAAACGGAGTCCGCGCCTCTTGTCCTGACGATAGATTTATACTTTTGGGCTTCCATTTCACTGACCTCCTAACTTGAAAAGGAAAAGAGAAAATCGGAAGGAAATCTAATATCTGTTTTCTTTTCTTCTTTTCTTCGTTTTTAAATTAAGAAAAAAAAACTGTTTTTTGTTTGAATTTTTTAATAAGAACTATGATTATTAAATTATTTAAATGTTATAATTAACTTAAGCGTAAAATTATTCTAAAATAAATTTATTTAATAATTATGTTTTAAAATGAAAAATATCTTAAAATACATAATGATATTGTTTTCTACTAATTAAATATATATTAACAAATAGTTATTTTACTAATATTGTTATTTTTATATTAATACATATAATTATACTATCATTTAATTAATAAAAAGCGTATAAAAGACTCAAATTAGTTTTTATATAAGTTTTAGTTAATATTTAGTTATTAGAAATATCAAATGTTTAATTACATTGGCATTAACAATTAAATGTGTTTTTATTTAAAAATAACTAAGAATTAAAAAAGATAAAAAAAATACAAATATAATAAAAATAAAAGTGAAATCGAACATTTAATTCATAACTTTATTACATCTAAAACCAAAACTTATACATCATAAAACCAATCATAAACTTGGAGGTGTTCATCAACTTCCATGATCATCAAAAGATGTTTTGAAATTGAGCAAAACTTACATCAATCCTCCATTCTTTTTACATATCCACTAACCCTAATGTCCCTTAAACTAAAATAATGAATATGAATCATCTATTTTTGGATGCAAAGTATGTTAGACATTGCTTTGTTATTTGCTAGTTTTTATCTTCATTTCTCTTTATCTCAATAACCTAATATCTCAACATCATTAAAACCCTAATGTACAACACTATTGTAAAATTGAAAAGTCGATCAAATAAAGGTCTTTTAAGTAATTTAAATCAAGTGGATCTACTTATTTATGAGCATTATCAAACTGGTAAAATAGAAAAGAAATCAATCATTTGAAAAGAAAACACAAGTTTTAGATTTATTGTAATTAATTTATATTGACATCTCTAGCCAATGAATGTAAGGGCAAGACATATAGTTCTTTGTTTATCACTTTTATAGATGACAATAATAGGTATAGTGAGATCTATTTGATTTCTCACAAATAGAAATATTAAATTGTTTCATAAAATATATAAATTTTGTAGAAGACCAAATAAATAAGAAGATCAAAGCATTAAGAACTAACCAAGGACATGAATAGTTATATCATAAGCTCGAGATGTTATATGATGTAAAAGAAATAAAAAGACAATTACTATTCCACAAACTCTATAAAAAATGGCATTGTGTAAAGACGAAATATAACACTTTTATAAATGATCAGGTTTACAATAGTCATAGAAAAATTGCACATCACCTATTAGGTAATGTTTTGCTTACAATCACTCGTGCTCTTAATCACTTGCCTACTAAATCAGTTATAAATATTTTATATGAGTTAATAGACATGTTGAAAACTTAATGCGACAAGTTTGAGACAATAAGTGTATGATGCATACGTGTATAATCTTCATCGTAAATATAGGAAACTAAGCATAAAAGGTTGGAAAATATAATTATTAGATATTACAATTCATGACCTCTCTCACAAAAATGTGTTCATAGGTGAACAAGGTAATGAAATGATAATTGGATTTGAATAATAGGATGTCATATTCTTAAGAAATGAATTTTCATAGTAAGGTGAAATAAGAAAAGATCTATTTTTATGTAATACTCATGATCGAAGTGATTTTGTTACAAAAAATCAAAAAAGGAAACCATATGAGTGGAAGAAATCTAGAAACTTCGAAATTAACTAAAAATCAAGTCAGATTGCAACTAATGAGAGTTTACCCATTATATTTGATATGAGTAAGAGTAGTCAGGATATTGATGTATCTATATCTCATGAACCTTATTTGAACCAAAGTAATTATATAATAATTCTCTAACATCATTTTGAAATTGAAAAGAAAATTTGCATGATTATCTCACAAGACTAGGTTGAGCCAAGGAATGTAAATGAGGCTCTTATTGGTCCTACTAAAAAAGGAAGGATGAAAGTAATGATAGAAGAGATGAATTCTATGAGCTTCAACAATAAATGAGACTTATTTGATCTTGTTAATAGGTGAAAACTTATCAATTCTCAAAATAAAGTAAAAGGGTAATGACAATGTTAAAAGATACAAGGTGCCTAAAGAATATACATAACATGAATAAATTGGCTTAGAAGAGACATTATTCCCAATTATGAGGATTGCTTTAATACAATTGATCTTAGATATAGTAACCACAATGGTTCTTAAATTGTATCAAGTTAACGTGAAGGTTGCTATTCTTAATAAAGAATTAGAAGAAAGAAACATATATAGAACAATATGCAAGTCTCATCAAGATAAGCCAAAATTATAAAGTATGTCGATTATTAAAATTAATTTACATTCTGATGTAGTTTTCAAGATGATGGTAAATTCATTTCGATAATGTTTCAATTATTTATAATGACTTTAGCTTTATCACTAAAAATATAATTGGTTGTCATCTAAATTTTAAATGAAATATAAGGTGAAGTTGCATACATTCTTATATAAGATACTTCAAAAGATTATTCAAAGAAATTGTTGTCCCGATCATAATCGACATATATTCAAAAATTGTTGAAAATATTATATGGAAGATTACAAGCCAATTAATAATTATATTACTAAATATGATAGTATCGGTTAAGATTTTTGTCTAATAATGCCATAAGAAAAGGAATACATAAAGAAAGTTTTTTATTTCGCGTAGTTAGAATCTCATGTATGCAATGACATTTACATGGCCAAATATTTGTTACATTATAATGTTTGTTACATGTATGCAATAACATGATGATCAATTATTAGTCAAATCCAAGTAAAAAACATTGAAATTCAATAAAGATATGATGACAGTGAAAACATTATAGGGTTAATCACCACTAACAAGTTAGATAAGATCATAAGTTATTGAAAAATCTAAAGCAAGGGTTAATAATCAAAGAATGAAGAAAACATCTCCAAGTTATTTTTATACCTATAAGATAGCCTTTTTTAAACATAAAGCCCTGGGAACTTAAAAACCGTAAGAATTAGAGTCCACAACGAACATGATAATATGAAATTTTAAAACCCTAGATAACTAAAAACATGAATTTGGCACATGTCTGAGAAGCACACCGACATTGGATTTGTTCTATAACTTTATAGTTGCTCATTAAAGTTGAGTTCAACGTTAATCACAAGATCACTCTAGTGTTTGTTTCTTTTTGTTTATCTAAGGTGCAAATCTAGTACAAGATCAATGTTCAACACCAATACAACTTTGACACTAGTTGCATTTTATTTTTCAAACCTTTAAAATTTAGTAGATGATCATCACAGATGACCTATATGACACCAAATTTGATTATCTTATGTAACCTTTTTTCAAAGCTTCCTCTTTTATTGCATCAGCATTATATGCTTGACTTTAGTCTCTTGAAGTAGTAAAGTTTCACTCTTTATATAAAGATCCATCATTATATCACTGGATCTCTAGTAATGTTTAATGCTTATTGAACCCTTTGCTTTCTATTCGAGCCCCTCTTTATGACACCTTTGATATGAGGCTTTTGTAGCTTAATTAGATGCTTAATTCCTTTTACATCTCTTAAAAATGATTTATACTCAAATCAACATCTTCATCTACAAAAGTAAAATGAGAAAGGTAGGCAACATTAAAAGTAGAATGAACATATAGTCACCTACTAAGTCGATCTTATAAGCATTGTTATTAACTCTTTCTATGACTTGAAAAGGCATATCTCTTTTTTATTGTAATTTGGACTTGTCCTTGTTCAATGGCCTCTCTTTTCTAACGTGCACTGAAATCAAATCTTCAAGTTTAAATATCACTTCTTTTCTCCCCTTATTAGATTGTTTAATGTATTATTAGGTACTTTTCTTAATACTTAATATTGCTCATGTAGCTTCTTCACTAATCTGAATTTTTCTTTTTCATACAAGCTATCTCTTTCTCTTAAACGAGTAGGCACAAGATCTAAATGATATAATGGGTTAGATCTATAAAAAAAAGTCAAAAGGAGAATAACTTGTAGCATTATAGACAATTATATTGTAAGCAAATTTAATGAAAGACAAAGATCATTCTAAGTTTTCAAATTCCTACCAGCAATAACATGCAATAAAGCACTTGGAATCTTATTAACTACCTTAGATTGGTCATTGGTTTGTGAATGACAAGTTGTAAAACGTAATGACTTAGCTTTTACCTTTTCCCACAAATTTCTCTAAAAGTAATTTAAGAACTTGATATCCGTATTCGAAATAATAATTATAGGAAATCCATGTAATATAATGATCTTATTAAAAATTAATTCAACGACGTAGGATGCATTGTTGGTTTTATATCATAATGAAATGAGCCATTTTAAAAAATGTGTTCATCATTATAAAAACTAAATCTTTATCCTTTCTAAATCTAAGTAAACCTAAAATAAAATCCATTAAAAGATCTACCCATGGTTTACTAAGTGTAAGCAAAGGTATGTATAATTTATTGGATCGAACTCCAGATTTAGCTTGCCTATATGTGCTATATTTTTCACACACTCTTTTTATATCTCTTCTCATGTGTGGCCAAAAAAATGTTTGCTCAAAATATCAAAGGTCTTTTTGATCCCAAAATGTTTTCATTAATACTCCTTTATGTAATTCTCTCACAAGTAACTTTCTTAAAGAACTATTAGGCACATATAATTGATTTTCTCTAAATAAGTAACCTTCATATCTATAAAATTAATAAAACTTTCTAAATACAAATTTTTCACATGCTTTAAACATATTACCAAAATCAAGATCATCACGTATAAATCTCTATGCTTAAATAAAATTTAGAATGCATAGTAGAATGCATAGTACTCAATAAAACATGTCTCTTAGTTAAAGTATTAATACCTATAGTTTCCTTATTTTGCTTATATTTTACCACATATAAAAAGTTTCAATGAATTCCATATACTTGACATGTCTCTTACGCAACTTAATTTTTTTATGATCTGTATATATCACACGCTTCCTTAAGTCACATAAAGTGTTGTCGAGTCTCTTATGCTCTCACCAACACTTGCATCTCCTCATGATAGGTTAGGCAGTTTAAGGTTGTCTCATGAAGCTTCTCACTAAAGTATGCTATTTATTTCCTATCTTAATCTTACGTCAAAATTTTCCCAATTCTTACACCTGAAGCAATACACTTAATCTCAGACGTGTTGAAAAATTTAAGTAAAACTAATAAAAGAATATAACTTAACTTTTCTTTCAATAAGTTAAAAGCTCTTTATTGATCATCAACCCACTTAAATTTTACACTCTTTCCATTAGCAATCAAAAGAGTTGTAACTATGCTTAAATCCCTAACAAAATGCCCATAAAAATATGTCAAACTATGGAAACTCTTAACATCACTCACATTTTTTGGTATTGGTCATTCTTTAATAACTCTCACTTTCTCCTCATCTACTTTTATGCCCTTTTTACTCATAACATAACCAATAATATAACGTGTTTAGTACCAAAAAAACACTTCTTTAAATTAGCATATAACTTCTTACTTAAACACATGCAAAACATTTCCTAAATGTTTAACACGCTCATCTAAGATCTTACTAAAGACAATAATATCATCAAAATAAACCATAATAAACTTTCTTAGGAACCCGTAAATTATATTTCATTAATCTCATAAAAGTACTAGGTGCTTGAATCAAGCTGAAAGGCCTCGCTAACTACTCATACAAACCATATTTAGTTTTAATCAAAGTTTTCTATTAATCATCTTCTTTAATCCTAATTTGATATTAAATAGATTTTAGATAAATTTTAGAGAATAACCTAGCATCATATAACTCATCAAGCATATCATCTAAACTAGGGATATGTTATATATGCTTTATAGTAATTTTATTGATGATAAAATAATTCACATATATTCTCTAAGATCTGTCCTTCATTGCAACTAGTAAAACAAGCATGTCACAAGAGCTCAAACTCTCTCTCAAATAGCTTTTCTCTAAAAATATTTCTCTACTTATTTTTATATCTTTTTTTTCCTTTTCAAGAAAATTTTATATATTGGTTAGTTTGCAATTTTAACTCTAATAATGAAATTAACTTTGTGCTCTCTCCTTATTAGAAGTGATAATCCTCTTAGAAATGTCCTCTTGAAAGAGATCTATCATCAAATTTTTGTAAAAGAGAAACAATAATACTAGGCAAAGTATCAATAAGACATCAAAAGAAATAAAAGATTAGCGTTTGACCAAGAATACATCTTTTGCTTCCTACATTATTGCTACCAAACTTAATCTTTTGCCTCGTGTTTATCTTTTATTTTTACTTTGCCAAAATGTTTAAATTATTTGTATGTGTTAGATTCACTTCTTTCCCCTCTGTCTCTCTTACTCTAATCTTATAGATCTTTAGCTAATCTTCATAAACTTGCTTAGTGATAATATAGTAAAGGTAATCAGTTTCCCATTTATGATAGAAGAATATTAATTTTTGTATCCATTATATATGGTCCTCTTATCGAATTGCCAAGGAATCTCCAAAATAATACGACCAATTTGCATAAGCACCACAACACATAGCACATCATCCTTCCACCTCTTAATTGGGAAGGAAACTAACAATTGCTTTGTTACCTTAACCTTCCCATGCCCATTAAATTATTGTAAATTATATGATTTAGGGTATACTGTGGTTGACAATCTCAACTTCTTTACTAACTCTATACTGGCTACATTTTCACAACTTCCTTTATCTGTGCCCATAATACAAACTCGTTACTTGATGGAACACCTTTTATATAAAAGATTGTTATGTTGTTCATTCACATCATCTTCTCTCACACATATTAAATGCCCTCCAAGTGACCAACATCCTTTCCTATTTGGGCCTCTTAATACACTCATCATCACTAGCATCCTCTAAACTAGGCATATCATCACCTGTTTTATCTTCACTCTCAAATACAAACTCTTCTTCCTCCCTTTGCATCTTTTCCTTACTATTAGGACATTATAAATTTATATATCCTCTCCTCAAACAATCAAAACACTTGAAGTGTCAATCCTTCGTTGTTAAAAAGGAATCAGTTTTAGCTTTCTCTTTACTTAGTGGATGCACTTTTAGTTTCGTTATCTCATGTTTAGGTTTTAAAGCTGTCATTTTTTTTAATTCCAAAGTTTTCTCTATAATGAAAAACATGAAGTAGAGGCATCAAAATAATTAATAGGCATCTTTTTAAGTTATCTTTCTACCTTTAGAGTCTTGTGAGTCATATTCTTCAACCTTATGCAATGGTGCAGCTTTACAATATTGACAATTTTGGATTTAACACAAATTAAATGAGGCATTATTGCTTTCTTATATTCCTTCACATTCACCCTAACCATGACAATTTCCATGTCTTTGTGACATTCCTCCCTGCTTTTAGAACCTTGAGTTAAATTTTATAGCCTTTTATAAAGATCAGTTTTCTTCTCGTAGTAAGGATTTGTTGATTCCACCAATCCACTGAATAATCACTAAACTTCACGACTACTAGTTTAACTTTTCTCTGATTTAAAAAGCTATAGAAATCATAAAATAAGAGTTACTATAATTAAAAAATATAAAAAACTCTCAATTTGTTTTGAATAATTTATAATAATGTTGTTTTTTTACACTCTTAAGATAGCCCTTTATAGGCTTAAAAACCTAGGAGCATAAAAGCCTAAAAACTAGCGTCTAAAAAAGAAATAAAAATCTAAAATTTCAAAATCATAAACAACTAAATACACAATTATGACAATTGTCTAAGAAGTGCATTGCACGAATTTGTTATGTATCATTACGGATGCTCAATAAAGATAAACTTGACATTAGTTATATGATCACTTCAATGTTGATTTTCTTTAGTTTTTCCATTGTGTAATTCTAGTGCAAAACTAAGGGGGTGTTTGGTTTGAGGATTTGGGAACAAAGGAATAGAATAATTGTAAAAAAATAGTGTTTGCTTTGGTGTTTTCAATTCCAGAGGAATGAATTTATCCCATTAAATTTGAGAATCTACTAAACCCAGCAAAGGGGTGGGTATCGAGTTTTCATTCCGATCTAAGTTTTTATCACATTTATTTTTTTACTTTTTTATCTTCAACCTTTTGCCCTACCATCCTCTTTACTTCCTTATCGCCTCTCAATTCCTTACGATCTCCTATCTTGCCTTATCACGTCTCATCAACGAAGGAATTTTTTGTTATGTGCCTCCAGGTATATTTTCTGAAATCCCTTGTTTTAATTTGGTGCTAAATGTGAAACATCCCACTACCACATGATACATACCCAAACATTCAAGCATATTTAAGTACATATCCTATAATAATGGTATATTAGAGCAAAAGCAAAACCAAATTATACATGGCATCATCTAACATAATCGAAAATCACTAAATTTTAAAACCATTCATTACACTACTCCACACAAGTTTACACTATTTCC
>JAOTIZ010000005.1:7193722-7205384 GCA_027123425.1 Erythroxylum panamense
AAAAATTACACAAAATTTTATAATGTCATATTCATATATAGCATTAAATCTCTCTAATCACAAATTTTTTAGCAAGATCACTAACTAGATAATAGATTATGTACCAAACTTGCTTTTATATAGGTAAGTTACTCACAACAAGCTATTAGGTGATACAAATTATAGCAAGTAAATTATTACATCTAATAATCTAATTAAGACATAAGTAGAAGATACCAAAAAAGAAAAAAATATGTGATTTTAAAAAAACTTCTCCATAATTAGAATTAAACAAATTCCTTAGTTAGAATTAAAGAAAGAATGACTAAAACTTGGACCGTTCTTTGAAAAAAAAGTTATTAGATAAAGACATAAAGCAACAAAATTTGCTAAATTTACATAGAACTTTAGATAGTATCATAGTTCATAATTCATATTAATAATTAATTTTAGTTAATTAAAAACATAATATTAAATTAAATTATTCATACTTCTTATTAATATATATTAAATAATTTAATAATTTATATTTAGTTAATAGTAAATTAGATTATGAAAAAACAAAAAACAATTTTTATAGTTTTCATAATTTTTGAAAACATAAAGAAACTAAACTAAAAACAAAAAACCAAAAACTCAAATAAACACTTTTAAACAAAAAACTAAAAATAAAAAAATGCTCTAAATTTTTCTTTTGATTAAAAATATACTAAAGGTTATTAATTAATTCTTTAAATCCAACATAGTTTGCAATAGTTTAACTTAAAAAGGTGTTGTTAATGTAAAGTATAATATAACATAAAAATATCTTGTTATTAAAAATATTTAAAAAATTTAGAATTTTTTTTTACAAAGCACAACACACCAAAGGAGAAGCTTTCCAGTAGCTGCAAAAGATGAATGTATACCTAGCTAATCATTTGTTTATTCAAGAAAAGGATAAAGAAAAAGAGATTCCAAGGTCATCGTCTAACTTTGCTTTTTTTCTTCCCAATATTTTATGTTTTTTTCTCTAATCACATGCCTTGAGAACACGACTTCCAGCACTAAAAAGATAGAAACATACCCAAGAGGCCAAGACTTCCACGCAGAAAAGGACGAAAAGCTACAGAACCTGCAAATTCTCAAGTGAAGCAACAGACTTATTAAGAGAGATAGAGAGAGAGACGTGAAAGAGAGATGAAAAAAACCTGTTGTTGAAAAGTGAAGTGAACAGTGCAGAGGCGGTGAACAGTGACGGAGGCAGCGTTTTGTCTCCTTATGTTTTAAGTTTAACTTTTAAATCTTTTGGTTTTTAATTTTAAATGAAAAATCTTTTTTAAATGAACCGGCCAGTTCATTCTTTAACCGGTTCAGCGGTTTTTACCGGTCTGATCGTAAAATAAACGGGTTAATCACTCACAAAAAATAAGAGCTAAGCCGAACTGGTTCATACTCCGGTTCACCGATTCGACCGGCCGATCTGGTCCGATTTTTAAATCACTAACTGATACACAACAGACACAAATGCATGCATGTACAGTTTCGATTTTCTCAAAACCAAAACAGAGTAGATATATATACTCATCAGCTTCCTAACCTTGTTCCTTAACTCATAGATGTCAGCATCATTTGCAACTTTTCAGACTTATTCATATCAGCAAAAACTCATTTCCATATAAACGTTACATGAACATCCTAGTTCCACGAGCACTGCATCTCTCAAGCTTGTTCCCTTAAATCCAAACCCATAAAAAAAACACCTTTGTTAGCACTTCATACATGAACAGTACATCACCGTAACTACCATTCTAAAACCCATGCATGCATGTATATATATACACTAGAAATGAACATCATCAGAACTACTTACTGGATTCAATTATTCCCAGCAGTAATAATAACTCAAAGACAACCATCAAGAGCAACTCAATGTTCGATGATGGAGAAAACCAAGCAAAGAATACTTCAGATGAACGAAAGCTACTGTAACTCTCCCTAACCAAAAACATAACAATACGTGGGTTCATTGCAGGTCCTTCACGTGTGCCATTGTCTCCACCGGTTCACCATTCGTCACAATAGCAATTTGTCATTTGTCACATATGTATTGTTGCCACATGTCACCACATAACTAGTCTATTTTTTTAAAACTGAAAAATGCCCAAATTTCCAAAAATTCTAAAATTTTCACCAAAAATCCAAAATATTACTAATATTCTCCAAATAAATTTTCAACTAAAAAATAATTCACCAAAAATTTCTAAAATATCCAATATACCAATTTTTTTTCGAAAAATTTTAAAATTCACCAAAAATTTCGAAATAATAATAACACTCTTCAAATAAATTTTTAAAGCAAACAAAATTTTAAAATTTTCATTTATGAACTAATTTACCCAGAAATGTCAATGAATGCATGTACAATCATATGAATGCATAAAATAAATATGTATGTTACTGTTAATTATGCATGATGTGCATTTTCCTAATTTTTCATAATTTTCCATAATTCACAATTATAGCCCTAACATGAGTAACGGGATGTTACAAAATGAACTGGATAGAACCTGGTTTCATCTCATTGTAAATGGAGCTTTTACTCCTTTTTTATATATTCTTGTTTTATGATTTAATCAAGAGAATAACCAATCTGTCATATAGTTTGATGATGTGCAAGTGTATACGGTTTTCGTACTTTTGTTGAAGGCTTTAATAGCAATTTCGCAACCATGGCAAATGCTATTGCAGCTGAAAATTTACGTGACAAAGCTACTTCGGAAAAAATGAAAGACGTGGTTGAAGAGTTAATGAAAATTGGTGTTCCAAGTGGTGATGTCTTTAAAACAACTAACATTGACAGCTCAAATAAAGACAAGATTGATGTGTTCCTAAGCCTTCGCATGTCCCGTTGACATGCGAAGACTTTACGTCTTAAGTTTATTTTGATGTTGTTTTAATGCTTTATGTTTTAGGTACTATGAGAAATTTTGTTTTATGTTTTGATGCTTTATGCTTTAAGTTTATTTTGATGTTGTTTTATGCTTTATATTCCATTTTAAATATGATATAGAAATATAGTTGCAATTGTATTGTTGGCACTTGGTAAATGATG
The DNA here is from genome assembly GCA_027123425.1 of Erythroxylum panamense. Lineage (NCBI taxonomy): Eukaryota > Viridiplantae > Streptophyta > Magnoliopsida > Malpighiales > Erythroxylaceae > Erythroxylum > Erythroxylum panamense. The sequence goes on from JAOTIZ010000005.1 coordinate 7,196,796, forward strand.
ATATAGCTCATCTAATACTCGAAAATTGCGATACAACTTCAATTATCAACATGACCCTAGCGCTAGTTACATTCTATAACATTTTCTCAAAGCTGGCTCATTTGCTAGAATCAACATTATAGGCTTGACTTCAATTTCTTGAAATAGCAAAGGTTCACTCCTTGCATAAAGATCTACCACTACATCTTTGAGAGCTTGCTTGGCCTTCTTTGCTATATCTTTTGTCAATAGCAGCAGCGCGCAATGGAACTCCATAAACTTTCGACACTTTCACTTCAATCCTTTGCATTTCTTCAAGTCCCTCGTCACGACATCCTTATTTTGAAGCTTATGTATCTTGAACAAATACTTGATTCCCATCAGATATTCTCCTTAACATATGGATAACAATATCAATTCATAAGTAATTTATGTTATCTTTCAATAATACAAGTATTCATTCTTATCAGTTTACAAAACATGTCAAGTACACGTGCTTTTGCAAAAGGATTCTAATAGTTAGAATACTAAGAACATCTAGTTGGTTAAACTAAAATCAATCAAATTAATTTAACATAGTAATAAAATATAAATAACATAAAGTATTAAAACGACAAGAATAATATTGAGTTGAAGTTAAATTGATCTGATTTATTATTAGTTTCTGATCTAATTAAAAAATCAACGATTCAAACTATTAAATTAAATTACTAGACAATTATGATAAGATCTGATCAAAATCATTCTTCTAAATATTATTATTATTTAATTATTTAAATTAAATTTTACAGTATTTATCTTAATAAAAATTTCCATTTAACATGCATTTATTTTTAATGAAATATTTTCAAGCACATATTATTAAGATATATTCTTTCAAAATATCTTAATTTTATTTGACATCGTATAGTTTTTGAAACTTTTGAAAATTACTCTGCGACTCACTTCAATAAAATATTGGCAAAAATAACTTGACATTCAGATTTTAATTTGTAAAAGTTTAAACACTTCATTGAAAATTTTAAAAATTAAATATTAAAGCTAAAAAAGATTCTACATATTTTTAAATATTTGTTACCCTGAACTCTTTTTATCAATAAATATGTATATTTTTTACTCTCTTAAAATTTTTATTAATTTCTTGGTAACTAATTAAATAGCCTATACATTTTTAAACCTTGAATCACAAATTGTGATCTTGATTTAATTTAAACACAAGTGTCACAATTGACCCAAATGTACTTTTTAAATGTCATTTCAGCTCTCATCGAAACTTGTATTATTATAATTTAAAGTACATCAAAACATGGGAAATTCGACTTTGATATGTGATTAATTTCGATAATAAATGTGCCTTCCATATTTGGAAAGCATTGCCAATTATATGAAATGTAATTTTAACTAAATGTGGAGCTAATATGTAATCATAATTCTTTATTAGAATTTAATAAAAGAACATACCCATTTTCTGCAAACTATTTATAGTCAAAATATCTCATTATTTTATCTAAAAACAAATCAAAATTTAATTTTCTCTCTTTAATTTGCATTCCTATTACACAAGGTCATTAACACCTTCTTATCAAATTATTGACTGTGTTTGTTAGGTTTTAAATCAATATTCAAAATCATAACATGATTCTTGTAATAAATTCATTGCCTTAGTTGATTAGTAGAACATTAAAGAGACAATGAACAGTAAGTTTGAGTTAACTATGTCATTAAAACTAATTAGGCTTAACTCATACAAGATTTACTTTTGTTATTTTTCACATCCATCACTAGATATGTCTACTTGAAGGGTATATCTTGATGAGTTTAAGGTGGAGTTAATCAATTACATATGTTGTATGTTATGATTTATATATTTACTTTCATGTGATGGCATTTTTAAAATTTGTGACCGTTACTTGTTCTTTTTAGTCATGAGCATTATACAAGCTAGCTTTTTTGACACTTGTTCAAAAGCATTTTAACAAAGAAGTAACCTTATTAGTTTCTTTTAATTCGTTTTTAGATATTTTGAACGACTAAATCACGTGTATGTGCACAAAGTTAAAATTTTACATTTGTAAAAATAAGTGAAATTTTCGTATCAAAATAATCAAATAAATTACCATATGTTCGAACTTTTTTGTTTTTTAGCGTTTATTAGATCCTTATTTTTTTAATTATCTCTATAAATTTCTTATCACTTTCACAAACAAACACCAACTTGATAATTCAATCCCCTTTTTCCAGTGATTGGTGTTATGGAATTTCAGTTCTTGAAATTCAGAAGCCAGGAGGAAGCTAGTCGAAGGAACAGCAATTTGGTGACAAGAAGTGTTAATCGCAGTGATGAAGCAAAGTTAGTGATAGAGAGAATTCGTCTAGAATTTCATAAAACTCTCGATCTTAATTGCCCCTTCGCAGAGTCATCGTCTGCATCTCCTCAATTTCCATTTAAGCAGCCGTTCATCAATGTTGATAAGGAGGTAAAGGTGACGAATCATAAGCATATTTTTAATTCGATGTTTGTTCTTTTATTACGTTAGATAGATTTCCATCTATTATTTGTAAAATATTTAGGAATATGATTTATTATAATTCCCGTTTTGTGTTTGCTGACTTCGATAATTATGATATATTTCTCCGTTCTTATGACTATCGAAAATCGAAAACGAGAAATTTGACGATGTTAGATTTAAGATTAAAAAATTATATCGAAAGAATGTGAAAAAATTGGATCGTGACGATTGAAATTAGGTCATTAAACTATGAACAATAATATATAAAAATATAAATAATTATTAATTTAATTTATTGAAAATTTTTATTTTTAATGGCAACTATTCAACCGTTTATATATTTTATTAAATATTTTTCTTTTCAGTACAGATTAAAAATAATTAACAATTTAATTTATTGAAAAATTTTATAATTTTTGATAATAATGATCGAATCATATTTATAATTTACTTCAATCCCAAACCCAATGGAGAATATAAATAATTGGATATATCTTCTTTGACTTCTTTTTTTCTATACTTGTTGAAGATTGAAGCAAGAAATTCAACAAAAGAAACAAAGAAGAGGAGCTTCCCCGATGAGAAGAATCCAATTCCCGACTTGAATCTGAAACCATCGTCACCATCTCAAAACCAAGTCGGTGGAGTTTCAACAAGTTCAAGTCAATGTTCTAAGAATAAGATGGCATTGAAGATGAAAGCTGTAGAAATTCCTAAGAATCCAACAATGGTAGTGATGGGATGCCACCGTTGTTTCATTTATGTTATGGTGTCTGATATGGATCCTCACTGCCCTAAGTGCAATGCCTCCAACTTGATTGATGCATTCTGCAAGAAGCCTTCCAAGAGGCCAAGATATTACTAAGCTTTCCAAAATAGGCAATTGCTAATCCAAGTGTATTTTATGTTTGGTTTTTTGTCATTCTCAAAGGATTTCAAGTAAGGTTTAGCTTTTTGTTTCGCTGTTATTGTTATGTAACGTGGGTGCCATTTAACCTTTTCAGAACATTTGAATGCTCGTCTCTTTGCTCCAATGCATGCAAAGCTTGCAACTTAGTAGCCGCAAGAGAAGGTTTTCCTCTTACCCACTCAAGTACAAGTCTAGAGTATTTGAAGAAAAGTATTTTAGAACGGGAAGACTATACCTCCTCGTCATCATCATTATCACGCTCAGTCTAAAATTTCGCATTAAAGCAGAGTTTATGAAGGTCTGATAATATGAAACCTTACCCCTACATAGTAAGAAGTTGTTTCCAGTAAATCCACATGAAAATATGACAGAAAAATAGTGATGCAGATTAATAGAACAAATAAGTAAAAGAAAGTAAGAATAATAAATCACAAATAATAATAATAATAATAATAAATACTTAATACAAATAATAAAGATACAAATACAAAATAAATAATAATAATAATGATAAAACCGAAACTAATAAGAAACTCAATAAAAGGATAATAATAATAAACGCAAAGGACGCCTCTATAGGTGAGGCATGCAAAGTGACAACAAAATTTGACCCCGATCAAAAGTACTTGGTCCAAAAGTAACTAGTAAGATTTGATAATAAAGGAGAAGGTTATTTAGAGGTTGGAGTATTAAGAATCGTCAAGTTGGTAACGAGTCTCACAACTGACTTGTCTGCAGACTTGTCAAGATGCTCGAGGTAGTAAACTTTTCAACAGACGTGTGATGTTCCAGCAAGTTTACGTTTATCTATTGCAATGCAATAATCACACATCATCATCTCCAACAACCGCATTGTACTTGGTTGAGGAGAAGAGAACTCCACACATTACACATCATCCTGGGTAACGTTTATGGCTCACGAGAAAACGAACGAATGCAGAACGTATTCAACCCACAGGACTTTTACTATGCGTAACTAACAATAATACATACTAAAAACACGTAATCACACTGGCATAGATAACTAATAAATGTAACTACCAAGGAAGACTTGAACAGCTAACTCTTACCTCCACCGACTTATAGGAGCCACACATGACAATGACCACTGTCAACATATACACACGCTACATACCACACATGACAATGACCACTCTATCTCTAGCTATTTTTCTGTACCGCCAACTCTTTGTTGATATCAACTCTACTTCGGCTTTGACAGAGCACTGCAACACCACTACCGAGCCACTATCGACAAGCTTGTACTCTTCTTCTCAAAGATGGTAATAAAAGTATAAAATAAAAACCTTAACAAAGAGTTCACTTATACCTATTGTATAATATCATAAATAAATTTTGGTGTTCTGTTCTATTTTTGAACTCATATTTATTTAAATCAACATGATTAATTATATGATATGTAATTAATACTTTTATGAATATAAATTTTAATTCTATATTTAACATATGTTTTTTATATTTTAATTAAATTAGTTCACTATTTATTATAATACATAATTTAAATCAAACTAATAAGCTTATTATTTTTATTTTTACAATAATAAATATTTTATAACTTATATAATAAACAATCATATTTTGTAATAATTATATTAATTTAATTATATATTGTAAATATAAGTTATTTTATAATCCTTATTTTACTTAAAATGTGTAATCAAATATTAAACAAATTACTTGTTCACTATATTCAAAAGTGTTTAACCTTTTAATTTTAGCAATATAGTGCTAAACTTTTTAAAAATTTTAATTAAGTGATTATCTTTTTAAAAATTGTATAAATTAGGTTAAAAGATTATTTTTGATAATATAACAGATCCATTAAACATCACATGAATGTTCATCTATAATAAAAACTAACATTTTGAACTGAATTGCTAAGGTTTTAAAATATTGGCCACTTAATTAAAAAATTTAAAAGTTTGAGCACTGAATTAAAAAAATCTCGAAAAGTTAATTACCTTATGATTGATTATCCCAATTATACTGTACCAATCTTATTTCTAACTTTTTATCATCGCAACATATTTTTAAATAGGTAAATAATTAAAATGGTATTAATTGTTTTTAATAATATGAAATCAATAAAAATATAAAATTACTATAATCATCTAATAATCAATATAACGTAAAAAGAAATTTTGAAACGGAAAAACCCACAGCCACTACCTTTTGGATGCGTAGTGAATAAATCTTCGGATTGACACAATAGTCTACAAATCACGCCAACTGACGTACTTTACATTAAGCAAGCTTTGTACGATAGACTCGATCGAAAGAGTGTTAATAGGAAGAATACAAAGAATTTTTTAGCCCCATGTCCCTTCACTCAACCAACTCGACCATCTCCTAAGGAGCAATATAGCTTAAAGATATCCATACAAATATTTGCAAACTTAAAAGAGTTTGTATTTTTTTTAATTATAGAAATAAAAATAGTATTATAAATATAAAGAAAAAATTTAAAAACCTTATATATATAATTATTCTAAATATGAAAAGTCCATTTTTTTGCATAGTGTACGCATGTAAAAGATTATTACAACAATCTTCAAAATTAGTAAAAGTTCAGAGTACCCAAAGCCAATCTCAACCCATTTTTTTTTAAATTTTAACATTGACAACGAAAAACAGAACAGTCAACTGCAACAATGAAAAAGAAATTGTAAGATAGGAGATTAGATTCACGTATTGACTTGATAGGATACACTTACGCTTCTCACTTTCATGCAAGTGTACCATAGTTATAGTTTTCTCTCTGTAATTTTCATTTGAGCTAAATGGTTAAACTTACCACCTTCCTTTCTTTTTCATAAAGAGTGAGTGACTGCAGAAGAATTGGATCATCGTGATTACATTGGATTAAGGAAGAAATAGTCAAATTTATATGGTTGTGCTACAGTGAGTTGAAGCCTGCAAGATGAAAGCTTTCAACGTTTTCCCCAGAACCACCACAACTTATACTGATCTCCATCATCAAAAGAGATAAGATTATGACAATGTAGATAACAAAAACTATATTGGCATTTCTTATGCTTCATGTAGACAAATCTTCTCATCTTAGCACAGCAGCAGCATATTTTCACAAAGCACACAGTAAGTCAGAAACATTATATTGTTCCCTGAGCATGGGCTTACAATAAAATGGCGAATGAACGCCAAGTCTGATTACATCATTGTTGAGGAAATTCCAGAAGAAGACTGATGTTTTGAATTAAAACAAAGCAAGTCCTTCAAACGCAACTTCTCATTCTTCTGCAGCACTGGCAGCACTCAGATCCACGCTGAGGTCAAGCTCCTGAACAGAACAGGAACATTTCAAAATTTGTCAAAGTGCAGACTTAGATAGACATGCACCAGGAAGCACAAAGCGAAACAATTTGACAGTCAATAACACAATTTCTATTGCAAATTTGCAAAACGACACCTTCCGATGTGCCTATCAGATTTTTGAATATTTTATGAAAGAGGGACTATGTGCAAGATAACAAAACAAAAAACAAAAGCCGCACTGGTCCTCCTAGATATCATATTCGTTTTGTTTCACTGATAAAAATCTGCCCAAATTGTGAACTATAAGAAGTTAAGCACGGGTTGGGTCCAGGATGCAGTAAACTATACAATCAAGAGATAATGCAAAATCAAAGCTTAAATTAAGCATTCTACTCTGACATAATCATGTGATTCTAGTAGTCATTCAAAGAACTAGAGAAACAACACAAGGAAGTTAGTGATGAATCACAAATGCAGAGAGAAACCATGTTCACGGTATGAAAACTGATAATTTCAAAAAAATTTGTTTTCTGTTGTCCGAATGTTTTCAGGAGTTCACATAGTTTCGAGCATTGTAATCCAGGTAAAGACAAGAGCACAAGTAATAAGGCTCTTCTTCATTCAGATGGTCAAACAATCAGACTCTTACCTTTCCAGTTATCATGGAATACATGTTCAAAACATCTGTGACTGTCGACTCAAAGTGTGTTGTCGCATCATAACTCTGTTGAAGTTAGGAGGAGATGATTAATAAGATTCTAAAGGAACCACCACAACCACTGAGATGTTAAAGAAAGGATTATGAAAACCCAAGATAGACTCACAGTTGATATGAAGCAATTGTCCAACGAGGGTTCATTAACTGGCTCGTATCTATCATATATATCAAAGAATATCTCGTCAACAGGACCCAGAAGGTCAATTCCTGGCTGCAGTTCAACCTGTGGATCATCAGTCTCTGCCTCTGTTGATACAAATGCAATGAATTTGCCCTTTGGTGCAACATTATGAGAATAAGAACAACAGAAAAGATACCTGCTCAACATCAAAATACAGAAACGCTTAGCTAATAGGGACATAAGAGAGAACATACAAATAATTGCTCAATGTGAGGTTCCTTATCAGATAACCCATCTCAGATGGTGTCACTTCATTCCTGGATTCAACTTTATCCTTAGAAGCTCTTTTTCCATTAGATTCAACCAAACTCAAATTCACAAAAGATGACACAAAAATAACATCAGACAAAAAATTGAACTTTTAGAAATTCATTTGAAATCATCCAACTTCTCACAACAAGGAATCACCAAGCAAGCCCTCTTGAAGGGAGAGAATAACTTTTGCAAAGTATTATTTCCAAGGGAAAAATGATGGACTTTAAGGGTATCCTCTGTTAACCAATGGCAATTGCAGTCTAAGAGTATCCTCTGTTAACCAATGGCAATTGCAGTCTCTGACTCTCAACACCGTACAATCTTTTTAAAGTAAGAAAAGATGACGAGTAACTCTGACAAGAGTGTCTAGGTCTCACATGTCTGATTTTCTCCCCAACTGCTTCTGTGGTAGAATAACCTGCACTGACTGCGAATCATTGGTATTTGGAATCAGATGGCTCATAATGGCAATAGCCCTTGCAACCCGACCAACCTTCCTAACCTGTTTAAATGCATACAAAAAAGTCCACAAACAATGAGATTTTAAACAATATGGTAAAGACATAAATGTAACGATACCAGTCTAGGTAATGATTCTAATGAATCCTCAACCAAGTTATTTCAAAAGCCAAGATATAAATGTTGAAATCAGTACCTTGTTAGGTAAGTAGGAAGGATCACACACAACTTTCTTGCACTTAGCAGTTTCCCCTTCGGATGTGACACCACAAACTTGTCCTTC
>JAOTIZ010000005.1:7212673-7233951 GCA_027123425.1 Erythroxylum panamense
CCCTAGAAATCCTTCAAAACCCACGATCAATCACTCTCAAAGCCTCTAACCTTCACCAATCACCATAGACATGTTAGTCTTGCACAATAAGAAGAACTCATAAGGAAGAAATCAACGGATCTCACCAATAGGAGGAATCGCTGAACACCGTCGAAGAGGGGAGAGAAGAAACGAAATGCCTTTGATAAATTTTCCCCAATTCTTTCAAACCTAGTATTTATAGACCTAAGTCTCCAACTCAGTCCAAATTTCAGTCTCTAAATTTCAATGGCTCAACATATTTATTTCCTATCAGTATAATCCTAATTTTTCCATTGCCATTGGACAGTTCTTTCAGTACTATACAGTCAATCGGTCTGTCAGTCACAAATTTCCGGTCCGGGCATTTTCTCCCGAATTTCCCGAAAATTTCCTATAAGCCACTATCAATTACCAATCACTCTTAAACTATTTTAAATCAGTCAATTGAACCCAATTACTCCTAATTTCTCAATTAATCACGATTCAGTCAGTTCAGTCAGTTCCAATTCACAATTCAGTCAGTTTTCAGTTCACAGTCCGATCAGTCCATGCTCCAATTTAAATACCGAAAAATCATAAATGCATGTACCTATGAAATAATGCATATGCAATAAACCTGTTCCTCTATAATTAGAGGCCAGTAATATGCTCAGTCAGTGAATGCAATGAAACCTATCAGTCTGTCCCAATTTACCAAAATACCCTTTGCTAACAGTAATGGGATGTTACAATCTTTTTTTTAAGAATTCAAGTCATTAAAGTAACTCAAATATCTTCTATCTTATTAATCAAACTTTTTGATTGGCCTTCACAAATGAATCCATTAAATGTCTCTGATGTATTGTTATGAACAATTTTACACTTCAGTATTGTGTTGACAAATGCTTTCACCAAAAGTTTTAGTATTACTTATGTTGAAGTCATCATAATCCTTTTTTAAAACATTCTTCAATCGATCTATTATTTTCTCAAATTTCACTTCCATTGTGCAATTGATTGCTTCCTAAAATAAACTCTCGTATGTGTGGATTTTATACAATTGAAACCAATTGGCGTAGATATTTTGGATACGTTTTTTATGCTTAGCTTTTGGGAAGAGATTCTTCGATGCATCCATAAAACCATGGAAAAAATGAGTGCACAAAATAATATAATGTAACTATGATAATACAATTATATATATATATATATATACATATATATACACAAATAAACAGTATGAATAAGTATGATAACTCAAAACATATATACAGAAAAAAAAAAAAAAGAATGCACCTTTTATTGATCACTTGCAAAAGTCTGTGAATTCTCACATATGATTAGATCTTCAACAAAAAAGACTTAAAAACCAATGCCAAGATTGGTAATTCTCTCCTTCAACCACAACCCAATATATATAGTATATCTGATGATTATTATTACACTCAAATGTAGTTAACAAAGCACCTACAAAAAACGTCTTTTAAAAAATCCATCCAGTCATATTATTTTCTAGAACCACTAAGGAAACCATATTTCAATGCAATAAATCCCATGTAAAACCTCTTAAATATTGGCTATCTATTGACCTTCTTTATCAGCCCATCATAATTCTTGTCCACATGACTATAATTTCAATAATGTCATTCCATTTATCCTCATAGCATCATAATAGCTTCCCATTTTGCCCTATAAGATTGAGATTTAGTCACCTGTAATGCATGTTGCCTTTAAATATCATCTATCATCTCTCGAATTGGCCAATTTTAGTTTCTTCTAAACTTGTGTAGTAATTCTTTTGCAATCCACTTCTTACTATCTTGCTTGTTTCTTTACACTTTCTTACAAGTATGGTCATTTTTCAATATCTTAACTGCAAAAGTTTTTTTGTTTTTGATCCAACTAACATAAACCCTAAAGGGATAATGTGGATCACAAACAACCTCCATTCTCATACCATATCTTGTCATTGAAACATCATATCCATTTATAATTGCATAATTTCTAATTGCCTCCCTAATTTGAACCTCATCCTTAACATTTTGTCACCTTCAATCTGAAATCTTTCATGTCTACTTTTGAATTAAAAACAATATATTTCTTCCTTTTATTAGAGGTCTCACAACTGCCATCATCACTATATATCAGTGATTGAACTTCAGCATCACTATTTTCATATTCACTACACCAACCTTATAAACTCCCTACTTCTCTCTGTGAATTTTTTTTAAAATAAGTTTGCTCTTCATTATTATATTGTCCACTACTTCCAATTATATCCATAACATCATCACATTTAATCCCACTATCTACGTTCTTCCTATATTTCTTTTCATTAGCTCTTGCACTAACATATTCTTCATCATCAGTTGCAAAATCTCCTCGTCACCTATATCATTTCATGATTCACTAATCTCTATAACAACAAAATATTCTTCACATTATTCCACCTGAACTTTGAATAACTCCTCTTTATTGTTGATATCATAATCAATTTCTTCACCATTAGTTGTAAGATTATCATAACCATACTCACAATAAATTTTAACTTTATACTTGTTCGACTATTCCATATGCTGAAGCCTTAACAACATGTCCTTATTATGGCGTAAACTCAATTTTTTCATGCATCTTATTGTCTCTTTGGAAATTTGTAAAACATAAATAAAACTTATGTCCTTTATCTTTTGATAATCCTTTTAGTACTAACAAACTAAGTTCAACACCAATATCCTTCTTCCTTTTGATCTTTCACCTAACGTATTTGTTGTCGTCATTTCTTTCCAATAGCCCACCATAATAAAATTTGAAATTGATCAACATCTGCATTACAAAGAATTATAATGTTAGTTTAGTTCAAAATATTTTAATATTAGTTTACAACAAAATATACTAAACAATAAACACAAGAAATAAAATGGGCCACATTTGCCATTAGTTATGAAATAAATATGAAGGTTGTATGGTTCACGATATAATTATCACTAGGTATAAAGATAGACTTTAATGATTCAAGTATCGTCAAAATCAGTGCCACTATGATTTCACATGAAACTTTGACTCCTTTAAAGATGAAGAACAAGTTTATAGATCTGATATTTTTGGATTATCATAATAGTAAGAAGGAAATGGTGCTAACACCTTTAGAGAGGGATTGCATACAACATGTGGTTTACTTGTGATTGAACACACTTTGTTAGACTTATCATTCTATGAACAAAAATTATAGGAAGCTCAAACAAATATTTTAATAAATTTTTATTAGTTTTAAATTTTTAATTCAAATAAAGCAACAAGACCTAGAAAGAATCTGCTGAAATACAAGATCTTAGTTAATCTAAGTCAAAAACAATATTTTTTGGCCCACCAAGTGTATCCAAAAGGAGACTATGACATGACATATAATTAAGAAACAAATATGAACTTTCTAACCTTATAGTTTAATAAAGGAAACATCTTCTTCATTTATTTATTTATCATAGTATTTTGCATTGTATTCATGTATCGAACAAAAAACTTAAGAAACTATATGACATCTAGAGATTTTTTAGTATTGATAAAATGGGAACTTAGTTTTGTAATAACAAGAACAAACTAAAAGTATCAAGGTATTATCCACTTTTGAAGCCACAGGAAGCAATGATTTGAGTGTTATTACCACTAATTACCATTATATAATTATCAGTAATTGTTAGTAAGATTGTGAAGTTAAAGGTTGAGTATACATAATACTCCTTTTGATCTTGCACAACCAATACTTCGACAAAAATAAAAAAAGATGGGATAAAAATTTTGACCCACTGCCAAGGCAAAATGTTTTTCAAAATTGATAGCACAAAGTAATGCTTTGGTTTGAGTTCTCATAATAAGTGAAGCGAAAAAATAAATGGATTAATATTCCCAAGAAAGCTAATGTGTAGTAGATAGATCAAAAATCTGTAAGATTTAGCAAACACGACTTGAGAACTTAAGGTATATGAAAACCCGGAAAGATGTAATATGAAGAACTCTCGAGAGTTGAATATCACGAAGGATGATCATGCCTTCAATAAGTTCGGAAGTGTTCGAAATCGAACGTAAGACTTGAAAGTGATAAACTCAAAAACTCACAAGAGAATTGTTTCAATTTCTAATCAAAAGAGAAGTGTCTTCCTTTACAATGGAAAAGGGTATTTATAGTATAGGAGTATGCCTAGCCACATAGGGTAAATTAATGAAAATAATTAATTAAGAAAATACTATAAAGACTAAATAGGAAAATTAATTCAAATAGCAGTATTTGGGATAATTTCCTTTGAAGCTCAATTCTTTTGCCAAACTTGTCGAAGGAATAATTTTTTGGATAATTTTCCTTTGGAACTCGATTCTTTGCCAAATTTATTCCTGCTCTTGGTTCACACTTGCTATAATGGTTCAACTGAGGTAATGGGACACCTCCTCCTCTGGTTCGACACTTGAACTGTTCATTTGAATCTCTAACCCTGTCATCAACTTCATAATTCTCTTAGGATAAGCTCGAATTATTGGTTCAATTGGCACATACAAAGGGTGTCGTTGCCTTATCTTGGCCTTGTTCGTATCAATAAGAAGCCAAAACCATAAGTCAATTACACATCAAAATTCATTACTATTTATAATGGGAAAGAGGGTGGGAAAATAGAGCAGGAAATGCTTTTTTTGTTTGGAAAGTTGTTAAAACACAAATGAAACTAGACGCAATGACTTCACAACTAGGCTATCGGAATTGGAAGTGGAGCATGATAGAATAGGGAAGGAAGCAAAAACAAAAAATGTATCGGGGAAGAACGAGCAATCACAATTGCATTAAACATACTGGTGCAATGATAAGAAGGGAAGCAACAAAAGAACTAGGGTTGAAGCAATTGCAATTGAAGCTCCACAATTGATGACGAACCTAGCATAAAAAATAATAGATAAATTCACACCCAATTTGGTTTTGAGTATTTAGCAAAATTACATTTATGTTTTAGGATTTAATAAAATAAATATTAATTAGTTAGAAAAATATTGTACATGTGACAGTTATGTGGCGCAAACAAAAAATTGACGTGATATATGTACCACGTCAGTACTATTAATGAGAAGGATAACGTTAAACTATTTTCACCACAAATTGAAAGTTTGAGTATTTTAACACAAAATTTTAAATTGTAGGTTGGTATTGTAAAATTGAGATAAGTTTTAGATTTTTTTTGGGTAATTTACTCTTATTTTTATTTAAAGTTTGAATGCAAGTTAATAAAAAAGTTTAATTTGCTGAATTCATAATTACACTATCAAATTATTTTATTTTCTTCACAACTTAAAAGAAGAATTTTGTGTAGAATCCTTTGTTATCTTTCTTCTATTCTTCTTATCTTCTTTTTTTAATTATTTTTAAAAAAATTAAACTGCTATATCTACCTTGATGGTTAAAATAATAACTAATACTTCGAGAGACTTCCATACCTATTATGAAAGTTGATGTATGTGTCGACATATAATATTCTTTAGTAGATTCTCGATTTACAAATATATGATCTTTGTGACAAGTAGTAATATGGATGCTGATATCATTTTCCAATACTTAAAGAGATAAAAGGAGATTCGAAAACTCAGTAAAACTGTTTTATGCTTATGAATCTCGACCAACTCTCATATACGTGTCCGAATCAAGCTAAAGTAACATTCTGTTGCAGAATAAGAATGTCGTGTGATGAAGAAAGTGAAAGATCTAAAAAGTGAAAGATCAGCTTATATCAAATCCTAATTATTTGGTAATTTTAATTGTTATGATAATTACTCTAAAACAATTAAAAAGTCAGAGGAATATATTTCTAAAATGTAATATATTAGGAATTTAATCGAGTTATGATCCGTAATTTTTAAAGTATTTATTTGTCCGTAGAAAGAAGAAGAAATGTTCAGTACACAAGGCCGAAGCAGTAGATGTTCGTAAGTAACCCAAGAATTAGTGTTTACAATTGGGCTAAAACTTACCCCTACCAGGGGATGGTAATACGTCCGAGCCCGAGTTAGAGCTTGAACCCGACTAGGCTAGAGGGGGCCCGAGTTTGAGCTCAAGTTGAAATTGACCCGACCAATTTTTTTATTTAATTTGAAATGTCATTTTGTATATAAAAATTGAGCCTCAAATCGAACTAGGTCGAGCTTTGGTACTCCGAACCTAAGCCTAATTTGAGGCCCAATTGTTTAAAACACGAGCCCAAGGTCCAGTAAACCCGGTCTGGTCCGTTGACTTAGAGCTGGCTAGGCCAGATCGAGGTCAGATCTAATTGTCATTCCCTATTCCTTCTCATCCTAGTCCTTACCCAGTATTTAAACTATTTTAGCCATCCTTTGTTTTTAAGACAATTGAATCTAGGGTTTAGTAATAGAGATAGCAATAGGCCAGACCAGGTTGTCCTACCCATGGCCTTGCCTGATCAAGAGCTGACCGACCCATGGCCCGAACCCAAGCTCGACGAGCCATGGGCAAGCTAGTTGGATTCGTTTGATTTATGTTTTTTTAAATTAAAAAATGACATCATTTTGTATCTTCCCGTCCAATTATAACTTAAGCCAGATCCAACACAGCCCCAACCTATGAATGAATCAACCCAAGGTAAAGTTAGGTTGACTCGTGTCGGGCCTGACAGACTGACCCACATTTGTCACCCTATGTGGTAATGATAAAGTAATTGTAATTTGAGATATTTGAGTTAAAAAATGTATGATCACTCAATACAACTTTTTAATTATAAATTACAAGTTTCAATTACCGAAATAAAACTTTTCACTTGATATTTTATTTATTATAATTTCACTAAAAAAATTGAATGCCTTAAAAAGGTTTATTCCCCAAATTATGTGAAGAAGAAGAAGATGGATCTCTCTTCTTAGGTTCACAAATCCAACTTTTTTAAAGGAGGAAGCGTAATTTTTACAAGATTTTCTATCTAATTTTTTTTGTAATTTTTGTTTTTTAAAAAGTATAATTATAGTAATTTCACATTGAAAAGCATAAATAATTTGTGGCATCTTTACATAGAAAACCATAACTATTTAAAATAAACAACAATTAAAAAATTCAATCAATTCAATCAGTTCAAATGTAAAAATTTTGAACTATCTAATTTTTTTGTTCGATTTTTAATTTTTTGATTCAACGTACTTTAATAACTCTTGTTATCAAAATTCGATCAATTTATTAATTAATTAGTTAATTTTCATAAATTAACAAGTTCTTATAAACTAAAATAAAATAATTAATTTTCATTTGCTAACCTACTTTTTCAATTAAACTTCAAAATTTTCAACAACTAAAATAATATTTTTTAATCATACTTTTAATTCTTTCATTTTATTTAATCTTTATCTATTTTATAAACATTTATTACCAATTAAACATTTTAAATCTTAAACCTCTTGTTTTACTTCTTTAAAAATATAGCCAATGAGTAACACAAGGGATGAATAACTCAATTAATTATCAGAAAAGAAGTTGAGTGTAAAGTTTCAGGTTCGAGTCCGGCCAACTATTGTGCAAGAGTTTATTCAATACGATGGTTTCTTGTGTGCACCAAGCATTAAGTCACATTTTTGATAAGTTAAATAAGATCAAACCGTAATTTATCCCCTTATTATTCTGTCGAACTAGAACGTGAATTTACTTGGAGTGGACAATTCCACCTTTTAAATGCAAGGGAGTGTGAGTTCTTGAGAGGGCCATGTGCATTAAGCTTCCCATTTTCGACTGGTCACCTCCAACATGAAAATGATTTCCGCCCCTTGAACAAAGAGGAAAATATATATTCTTTTTTTATTGAAAATGACCATTCCGTACATAATGTTACACAGAGTTACTTGTACACTTATGTAAATTCTGAGATTTAATCTTGTAATTGTTCTGTCTTTAGGGGGGACACAGGTGTCCAATGAATGGATATGTGTTGTAACCAAAAACAAATAAAATAAACAGGATCAGAGGAGGAGAAACGGACAGCACAGAGGAGGAGTGTGTATTGTATGCGTATATGTAATGATTGTAACAATACATGAGATGAGCATGAGGCCCCACTCCCTCACTATTCTCATCTTTTAGTGACGACTCTCACTTTCATGTGCCCATAGACTTCTGAGTTCAGTCAGTTAACTTAAAAGTAAAGTTGCCTTCTTTCTTCTCCTCCCTCCTCCCTTCATCTATTATTATTATTATTATTTAGTTTTCTTTTATTAAAAAACTGATTAATTGCTACTTTTAATTTTATTACTTTATATAGCTTTTTTTCAATAAATTGTTTAAATAAAATTTTATTTATTAGATAAGTTCTTAATTTTATCACTTTATAGCATATTTTCAATCAATAGTCTAAATAAAAATTTATTTATTATATAAGATCTTAACATCTCTCATTTTTATTGAAATTAAGGTCAGTATTTGAGTAACTGATAAGATTATTCTTTAATCTGGAAGTCATGTATTTGAATTATCAAAAAATATAAAAAATACGTATAATTGATAACTCTCTTCCGAACGATTCAATTATCTAAAAAATGAAGTTTTTGCTTAAATATAAATTAATTCATAGATATGGTTATTTTTTACTGAGTTACATTAGATTACATATGGAAAACGAGAACCATTAAGATCATGTGATGTGGCCCAAAACATAAACTGATAATAGTATAGAAGAGGCAGAGGGTTTCTCTCTCTACCCTACTTCTCAATTTATTGCAATTGAGGTTTGCCCTCTTTCTCTCTCTTCCTTTTTTCTTCTCTTTTTTTTTGTTTTGGTTGCTAATTACTGTATCTGCTCTGTCCCTAGATTCTTTCTTTCTTTTGCTCTTTCTCTTTCCTTTTCTTTTCTCGCTTTACGAACGCCTCTATCATCACCCTTTAGTGGACACACAGTTTTGGTGGTTCATTTCCTTAAAAAGATATGTGCTTTTCTTCATTTTAGTTGGGTTTTTTTTTTCCAATTTATCTGAATTAGCTACATGGTTATATGTCCATCACTTGCAACACCTGAGTCTTGATGCAAATGGGTTTTTGTGTTTTATGATTTGGCCCTAGATTCTTTTTGGTTGATTGGTGACGACAAGGTTTCTGCTTTCTAGGGTTTCGTTTCTGGGTGACAATTGGGTTTGCGTTTCGGCTGTTCGTGGCTTTTTTCGGATTATTTCTATGACCTTTGACGAGGCCGAGATGCAAATTTTGGTTCTGCACCTAAAATATCCTTGATATAAAGAGTTTTTATCGGCTGCTCTTGTTCTCCTTTATATCCCATCATTGCTGTTTTGCTTGTTATCTGGATTGGAGAAGGTTGTGTGGCTTATATTTAGTCATAAAGAATTTGTTTATAGGAGTTGAGGTTTTGGCGGAGAAAGTTGTCAGTATTTACAGCAAAAGGTGCTTTCAGTTATGGCTTTTTGAAACCATGTCTCCTTGTTCTAGTGCTGCTTGATTATAATACCTTTGGTTTGGTTAAGTGGTGTGGTTGAAGAGTGAGGAAGAATGGAAAATGATATGGCACTTTTAGATGATGCGGGTATGCATATGGGGAATGAGATAAATGCTGAAGAATCTTTCTCTGCAGAAATGGAAACAGAAGAAAATGAAATTGGAAATGCAAGTAACGTGGATCAGTGTTTTACTCCTGAAAAAGGTGAGGGAAGTGATGTATTTTCAAGAGAAGCACATTTTATAAGTGAAGAATCAAGAAGATCTGATGTTTGTAGTTGTAGTATCAAGAAGCTTAAATCGCAACTGGTTGGGATAGAGACTGGCACTGGGAAGAAGGAGAATACCGGCCACGAGAAGAGGCTCAGTAGACAAGACAGGATTGAGCTAGGTCGATTGTTTCAGGGTGCAGTGAGTTCCCATGATTGGGATTTTGCTGAAAACTTAATACTTTTGGCAGATAGACAGACCCTTAATGATGCCTTGTGCATCACACTGGACTCTATCTGGTTTTTGAGTACACATCAAGAGCTTCATGGAATCACTGGATTGATTAAGAAGATTGTCGCCAATGGTGCTTATGACTTCACTAGAGCTGCACTTAGGACTTCCTTTCTTGCCTCGTGTGTTTCAGCATGCCAGAGTCGAACAATGAGTCTTTCAGACACAGTGACAGTAATGGCCCAAAGGTATGTAATTGTGAGAAAGGGAAACAGAAAAAAGGAATTCTCAATCTCAAGATTAGATAGATCTAGATGCTTTGTCTTCTTATTTAAGTTGCTTTCCTTCAGAAGCATGAGTATGGCGGTGGAAACATGTGAATATTTATGTAAAGCCTGCACGTTTTTATATGGATGCATGCAAAGTTAGGGTGCGCTTGTTTAGCTGTAACATATCTTTGTGAATTTTCAGTTTGACGTCGCAGTTATTGCTTGAATTTGTACAACCAAATCTAGCAGTTTACTAATAAGTAGTTGACGTGATTGTTGTCTGTTATATATTGATATTTCCTACTTTACTCAATTCTTAATTATATCCATTGGCACGTGGGATTACATTAGTTACCCTTTTTGGTGATGATGCTTTTTTTTGGTTGATTTTTGTCCACACATTTGACACTTCTTCAAATAAGGCACATGCTTGAATTGGCGAATTCTCCATATGTCTTGACAGTTAGTCTGTGAAACTATAAAAACACTAAACACCAGTTGCACTTTTGTTTTCAAACTTGTCAACTTCTGCCGATTACAAGCTTCTGATGTTCATAGACATGCTCTTGTACTTTTTGTGCTTTTCTTCCTGTCTGTTGAGAGACGC
The DNA here is from genome assembly GCA_027123425.1 of Erythroxylum panamense. Taxonomy (NCBI): domain Eukaryota; kingdom Viridiplantae; phylum Streptophyta; class Magnoliopsida; order Malpighiales; family Erythroxylaceae; genus Erythroxylum; species Erythroxylum panamense. Next base: position 7,223,454 of record JAOTIZ010000005.1, read on the forward strand.
TCCTTTTCGATTTTGCCCTCTTAAATACTTTTCTTTGATTTATTTGTTTCGAGTTTGTAACAAGGTAAACTGGATGAAATCGTTGATATCTATATTAATGTCATTCACTGATATTATCTTCAATTTGGCTGTTAGGTTTCCTCATAACTAATTGTTGTGAAGTATCTTTCGGTGATCGGTCTTGATTTGTGTTTGTAATTGGAGCTTTATATGTAGCTAAAATATATAGCAGTCATTAGTGATAGATGGTAGAAGCGCTTGGTTCTTTTAATTTGTTTATAGAAACAGAGGGCACGGGATAACTATTTTCACAGAAAAATTTTCCATATGGTTTTAACATGTACTTTTTCACATATATGGAACAGAAGATCATATATTTCTTTGATCCTCATAAGGTGTAAGGATCGTCTTCAGATGCCCCTATGAGTTCACCAGTTGTAATGTTGCTGCTTCTATGTGTTCATTACTTGTATTTTTGCTATGTGTGCTTGTCTGCTCAGACACCCTTCTATTTGTCTTTGTTGATATTGTTTTTGTCCTCCCTTAGTTTTGAGTTACTTTTGATGAAGCAAAAGTAATAATTTGGGTTTTCCTCAGACTGTGATGTTAGATTTCAACATTTATGTGATTTAAATGTTGCTTCCATGTTTTAAAAATATTTTAAAAAAATATTTTTACTTCTTGAGGTGTGAATTTATCTATTCTTTGTTCAGTCCTTATAAGTCATATCAATGCTTGAGAAGCCTCTGGGATTAGATACCAATCAGGAGTGCAGAGGATCAGAAGTTGCCATTGATTATCCAAATTGCAGGATATTACATATTTGCTCTCTCTGCTCTTAAATGTATTAATAAAAGAAGAAAAATGAATGGCTGCAGTAGCAGATTGTTTATAGGATGACTCTAATTTGGTTTCTCAGAATGCTATTGAGTAATTTCTTTGTTGCCTTTTATATCTAACCAGGTTGCATGAGCGTCTGCAAGAGTGCAATGGGGATGAGGTCTTGAAGGCAGAAGCTGGTGCCAAGGTTCAAAAGTTTACTGAATGGGCTCTAAAATGTATAGGTTTCCACTCACGTTGTGAGGGGAAGAGGGGTAGAGTGAGTCATAACTCAGATGTAGAGATTCAACTCCAGTTATCTGCATTCAAGACGTATCTAGATCTTGCTGGCAATCAACTTACAGGGAAGGATTTTACTGAGGCATTTGATGCAGCATGTTTCCCTCTTACTCTATTTTCCAGTTCTTTCGACCCTGGCTGGGCCTCTGGAATATCTGCTACTGCAATACAAGGATTGCTGGGTATGTTGGTTGAAGGTGGTGCTGACAATGTTAATCAATGTTTCCTTGAAGCTTCTCGTTTTGGAAGTACAGAGCTTGTGCGGATCTTGTTGCAGGTAATGTTCAAGGTGTCTTACCAGAACAACAATACACTCACTTGCATTCCTACCAATAAATGAATGTCTTGCAGCACTTGAAACTAGGAAAGGAATTCTTGCATCATTAGTTGCAAATGTTGGCAATTTGGTAGACAGTTGGGCCTGTGAAGGAGATGCAAGATTGGTGCTTCCTACTGCTTCCTAGATTTGATTGCCCTGCATGATTCTAGGGAGCTAACGAGGAAGGGAAATGCCATGACCAAGACTGATTAACTGTATTTAAAAGCTTTTAATGGTTTTTAATTCCACCCGGATGCTTGTAATTCCTTGTGTTTAGAGGCTATGGTAATAGATGGTGTTTTTCCATCTGGGAAAGAATTCTTGAAAGAACAGAGTGGTGCAACATTAAGAAACATGAGCTATTTGTGAGAAATCCTTTTCTGTTAATCACTTGACCATATAACATGATATATGATTAGCAAGCTTAATAGTTGAGATTGAAGGACCGATTTGTACAATAACTAGGATGCTTTGCTTGTTGATTGATGAATAAGATATTTTCCTCATGACTGCTTGATGGACTAAGCAGTACGTTTTACGTTAGAATTTAATTTTTATGGGTCTATCCTTCGAATATCTTATTTGTTGATATCTACTGTGTATAGCTTTCTCCTGCATATTTTTCAGGAAACACTTAACTATCATATGCTTTATTACTTATTTATTGGTAGACGTTTTAAGGATGCTTCCCTTTGTTTGACTTATAGCATATTCTCTCTCTGGATTTCCTGTGTAAAGCCCTCCACAGGGCTCTCGATGGGCTAGTTATCATACTTTTGGAACAGTGCCTTCATGTTTTATTCATGTGGGTTGATTAACATCAAGAATGATAAGAGAAATGCCTACAAAACAATAAGGTGTCATGAATTTGCATATCTAAAGGTGTTCTCTACCTGGAAACCATTCAATATCTCATGGCATGTGGGATTTGCATTCGTGGCTCAATTGAGTCACTCTGTTATATTATGAATGTGGCATACAGAATACCGACTTACACATCTGCCATTTCCCCCAAACTACATCTGATTCTGCAGAATAGCTGATTAAGTACATATAATTTTATTATCTGGCATTTCCACACGTTTGTGTTCATTCAAGTTTGGGTGCTATTTTCGTGATTCAAACCTGGTCAAAAAGAGTAACTTTACCGGTTGCTCTAAGGCTCACGCTCTTTGTGTTTGTTTTCTGTATAGATTGCTCAAAGGAACAGCTTGGATGTTGATGTTGATCTAGCTCTGGGTTTTGCTTCACATTACTGTAAAATTGGTACAATGGAATGTCTAGTGGAAGAGGGCAATGCCGTGGGTTTCTTGGGTCCTTTGATGAGAGCAGCAGAAAGGGGTTGTATGCAGGTTGTCCAATGGTTTGTAAAAAGGGGTTGCCGTGACATGGAACTTTGCCTTGCACTTACTACTGCCACTTCCAGTAGCCAAGTTGAAGTTGCTGCTTATCTCCTCCCTCGAGTTCCTCAACATGTTCTGGCAGCACTCAGCATAGAAATTCTCAAGGCTGCTGGTGAGAGAAGTGGTAGGTCTCTGGAAGGTGTGGCGTTTCTTCTGCGATCTGACTTCCTGGGTGACCCTGGAGCTACTTATTCCGTAGCAGATAGCATCGCCAGGTCTGATGACGAGGCTATTGCCCCTAAGCTGAAGGCATTTCTGCAAGAGCACTGGTCGGTGGCAGCATTCTTGGATGGAGTAAGGCAAGGACAAGTACATTACATGAACTTGATGAGGATTTTGAAATGGGGTGGATCTCCTATAAGCTTAAGGGATCTGCCTGGCCCTCTCAAGGTGGCCATTGCTTACCTGCCACTGTATAGAGAATGTGTTACTGCTGGTGGTAGTTTATTTTCGCAAAGGCTAAGAGGGCAGCTTGTTGAAGCTGTGAGAAGGCTTGGAGGCGTGTCCATGGAACTGGAAGATGTGAGCCGGGGAAGAGATCTCTTGGGTATTTTGGAGCATCACCTTCCTCCATTTTTGGTCCATGCCCCCAGTCACATTGCTGGCTAGAAAATTAGGTTGCGGATTTTCACCTCAGTTTTCTCCTATATCTCCCATATATGCCATACAAATACAGTATACCAACTCTTGCTAAGATGACATTTTCTAATTATGTTCCTTAATATGGCTGGCTAAAGTCCAAGTTCTCTGCAGTAACTTTATCATGTATCATCCGTTTCCTTAGTGGGTGTGCATCAAAACTGAGAACTACTGTAACAAACAAAGGGTTCATATGTGATGGCATTGTATATTAGCTAGCTGTAGCATGATCACCTGCCTACTGCTTACTATTTCTTTTCTCCTATGTTTGCTGTAGCAATCTTAAATGAATTTAGCAAGTTTGATCCGACTAAGTCGAACTTTTTTTATATTTTATTATGAGAACCAGTCTTAGAACCTAAGGGTATGTTTGGGAGTTTATGATGGAATGAAATGGAACGGCAATTAATGGAACGGAAGGGAGTGGAGTGGAATGGAATGGAATGAAATAGGCCACTCTATTGTTTGGAAGTTTAAATAAAATAAGAGAGGAACTCTTTTGACCATTGTTTGGAAGTGATACTAAAAATGAATGAAATGGAATGACCTTTTTTTTTTCCAAAGTTACCCTTGTAATAAAATATGCATAGTTGTCATGAAACTATTTTAGTAATCCCAAAGCATTTCAAATTGTAAGATGTCTAGAATATAGTTTTCTCATTTTCCAATATAAGAAATTAACTTTCTTGTTCTTTTCATTAACCTTCATCGCACTATACTCTTCGTTAAGCATTTATTCATGTGTCTTGTTATGGTTGATAATCATTCTTGACGTTGTAAATCTATTTCTACATTTCGCAGTGTATATTAATAATATATTTAAAATTTATGAACATTAACAATGTTAGTTTTATTAAGAGCATAGTAACTGTGGAGGAAAACGTTCGTCAATGGAAGAAGTCAGTTGAAGGAGAAACACAATGGATGTAGTAACATGTAGCCACGTAGGTATTTGCTGGACTGGGGTTATAATTTTATTAATTTTTTAAGGAAATTTTTGTCATTAAATTAGGGTTTGGAAGGCAAGCCATGTCATTCTATCCCTGACTCTCTAATTTGGGAGGTCACAAAATATTAAATTTTGGATGACAAAGGATGGCTTCTAAAGCTATCAATTGTCTTTCTATCCTGTTTCAAAATAAACTCTCAAATAATGACCTGAGTCATTTGGGTCATTCCATTCCATCCCTCTACCTATATCCAAACATGCCATAAAACATTTACCAGTAGGTTCCTCGACGACATTACTAAAAGACTCAGCCCACTCGGGTGATTAGTGTCTCTACTGTTAGGAGACTCAAGTAACTCAAGACATAGTGAATATATGAGGTAATTGGTAACTGATGAGTGATATCTAATGAGTCCACCGGAGGCGATTGAGGACTGATGACCAGAGTAGCTAAGAAGGTGCATAAGTTGACTGGACAAGTTCAAAGCAAGGCATACTAGAGTGGCACTGGCGAGAGAGGGGACGTGAATGGATGGTTGGGATGCACTGGTACAAAGTTGGGATAGGGATAATAAGACTGAAGATCACGTTGGTTGGAATGGATTAGAAGTTTAGAACAGGGTTGGAACAGGGGTAATAGAAAAAAGGATTTGAGAGGACGAGAGATGCGACGAAAATGAGTGTAGCTAAAATTGAAAATTATGGTCAAAATGACGTCATTTCAAATAAGTTAGGTACCAAGTCAAATTTTACGTTAGGTTTCTCGCAAATCCTAACTAATTTTCAAGCAGTAGTTCGAACCTGACTTTGCTAGGTTAAAATAGGTTTCGGTCAACCAGTATTACTGCCACATCTAATAACAAGTAATGGATAATTTTTTACCGGTCCAAGTTGGGTTGGCTTTTGACTTTCTTCATGCTTCCTTAGACTTGAAATGGACCCAAACTTTATTGTTTAGATTGAGTAGAGCCCAAGAACAATAATCCCACTCTTACTAGGAATACTTTGTCTGTCTCGCAGTTCCTCGGGGGGCAAGTCAATCACGGCGAGACAAAAAGAGGAGGCAAAAAAAAAAAAAACAATGCTACCGTTAAGTTGCGAAGCTGTCCTCGTACCTCTCTTTGTTGTCCTTCTAACAGCGAGTTCAGCGAGCGCCGGCGACAACAACAACGTTTACTCACCGTGCGTCGACACGAAGGTGCAGTTCAAGGACGGCTTCTCTTTCGGGATTGCATTCGCTTCAAGGAACGCGTTTTTCTACAATGGAAACACCAGCCTTCAGTTGTCGCCTTGCGATAGTAGGCTCTCTCTCTCAAGCCAGACCTCTCAGATCTCTGTTTTTAGACCTAAGGTCGATGAGATCTCTCTTCTCACAATCAACACCTCCTCTTTCTCTCCGGTTAGTGTTTATAGTTCTTTAAATTCTGTAAGTTTTTGGGTTCTTCTCTTATAATTTTTGCGGAGATGTGGGTGTGACTTGGATTGGACTAGAACTGAATTGTTTGACCTTTTATGATTGAGGGTTAGGGTTTTGTCGGTGCTGATTGGGTTGCTTTTGGTTCTTGTTCTCTTATGATGAGTGAATTATTTTTTTAGCTTTGATGGGTTATGGTGTTTTGACTTGGATTGGGCTGTATTTGAATTTCTTTTTAACTTTTTTTGGGGGAATGTGTGCTAATTTGCAATTGTTGGGAGATTCCTTTTCATTCGTGATTTCTGATTGCGAGGAAGCTTGTATCTTTTATGGTTGTTTGATCCAAAAAATATGTTTAGACTACTTTGGTGTTACAGTTTTTTATTTGTATCCAACCAAGTGTTTGATGTTGCTCTCCCTAGAGTTTCAGGTAAGCATGTATTATCTTAGCATTTAGCAATAAGGAAGGATAGGAATGATTTTGAGATGCTTGTTGAGCTACACCTGTTAATATGGTGTGGATCTCTTAACAGTCTGACTTGCATGTGTTAAACATGCTGCCATTGTCTATATGAAGTTCGGTTTTAGCATCACCATTAGCTTATTGGCATCACTTTGACTAATTTTGTTGCTGTCTTATTTCAAATGGCATTTTGTGCGGGAAACTAACAAGAGAGGTAATTGATGTTTTCTGTGAGTGGATGCTAGACGTATGATCTCTGTTCTACTTTAGACGCTTTTGCACCTGATCATTGCACCAAACATTTACAGATCACTGCATTGTACGGTTTTGTTTATGTAACGATACAAGATATGGATGCATGACGATCATGAAGTAAAAATGAAAATTAATGTATTTGGAGAAAATGAAGGTAACACCTATGGACTGCATGGTAATTGAGAGCTAATCAAGATGGTTTCATTAGCTATAAACTTTCAAGACAATGCCAGACTCTTATTGGTAAATCTTACCTCCAACTATAGATATTCATCTAACTTTAAACTCTCATGATTGAAATAAACCTATGTCACCAAGAACCATAGATCCTCAAACATCCACATTTTCAGCCCTGATGCAATATCATTAGAGCCTCCTGTAATATCTTGCAAACAATAAGAAGTGCCATCCTTCTACCATCTGGTGCTGAAAACCTTAGCTAAAAGACATGTTCTTTTTCTCAGTGCCTATATATTATGGTTGAATTTGTTGTTCGGTGTCTAATTGCTTAAATTCTGAAGATCGTCAACAAAAATTCTAACTTAGTTTCCGAGTTCTTTTTCTCAGTGCCTATGTATTATGGTTGAATTTGTTGTTCGGTGTCCAATTGCTTAAATTCTGAAGATCGTCTTCAAAAGTTTTAACTAGTTTTGCATTTCTTTTTTATGACTAACGTTGTAATAGAGGACCATCATAATGGAGAATTGCTAGAGGACATATTTGGGGAAACTTCTTTTCTTGTTGAAGTTTTAGAGTGAAATGTTGAACTTGATTTGTTGTCTGTCTTGCAAGTTTGACAGATGAGTTGTAGACTTTCAGGAACTTCTGCTCACTTTGACTATATTCTACAGATAGAATAAAGAAACTAAGTTGCCCCAGTAGAGGAATTTAATCTTTGAAAACTTATATTTGAACAAGGGTGTAACTAGTCTGGTCAAATAAGTCTTCCAGGAGTCAATGAGTCATTGTTTGCTACATTTTGTTAGCTTTCAAAGTTTTTTCTTTCCGTTTCTTGGTTAATATGAACTCTGTTTGTCAAATTGGAATGGAAGGCTAGTTTTTGCTTGGTAAAGGTTCCTTGTATGACAGTTGATTTTTGTGGAGCTTGGATCCTGATATTTTGGTTTAACACAACATCAGTGTAATTAGGGACCTCCCAGTTTCAAGCACTTTGAATAAAGCTGAAATGTGTTCGTTGTCCTAAATCTGATGTCATTGTCACATATCATCTGCCTAGCTCTACTTGAGAACTGCTCAATTGACTGGTTTTTTGTGTGCATAATTGATGGTTGTGATTGAGATTTTGTGAACTTCTTGTGCTTTGCAGGACAGTTATGGTGGATATATGGTTGCATTTGCTGGTCGAAAATATGCTGCAAGGTCTATCCCTACATTCGTTGCAAACAGTACATACACAGTAACAAGCTTTACACTGGTAAAAGAAGATCCATACTCCATGATTATGTCTTTACCTGGCCTCAGTAATCCAGTAAATTTAATATTGTTTTGATACAGGTGCTTGAGTTCAAGAAGGGCAGGCTACAAAATTTGTACTGGAAAAGGGATGGGTGTGCTAAATGCTCAGGAAGCTCCTCTAGCTTTGTTTGTCTTAACAATCAGGATTGTGCAATCAGAACATCCAACTGCAAAAACCGTGGAGGCTCTGTGGATTGCAGTCTTGGGATACAATTAGCATTTTCTGGTACGGATAAACACCTTTCAGTTTTCAACTCATGGTATGAAATAGAGAACCTTCGACAGTACTCTCTCTATAACCTTTATGCAAATCTCAGGGACTCTCTGTCGAGTCAGTATAGCAAAATCTTTTAATTATTCCCGTTCTTCCTTGCATGTTGTGATCCCTTTCCTTCTGAGTTTTCCCAATGGTGCAGACCTATAATTTCTTCTTGTTGTATCCTTCTACAGTTATTGGGTGTAAAGTTATATATATATTTGACTATATGATACAGATTTTGCCATTTCCACTTGATTGGGCTAGAACTGTAACTTTTGTTGTCTTCAAGTTCATTGGTCCTTGGTTATTGTTTCATAAACGATGCCATCTACTCCTCAATTTGACGTAACAAGTTTCTGTCAGGTATATTAATCTTACTTATGTTAAAAAAATTTATATAAGGGTCAGCCTCGTTCCCTAAAATTTTCTGAAAGATTGACTTCTGATTCTCTCCCGGTGGCTGCTGTCACCTCGTTCCATAATCTGTTATGTAGGAGTGGTTATAGGGAAACTCTGGAGAAAATGAATCCGATGGTTTTAGCTAGCGTCAGGAGTTAAATGAACGCTAATGTGAGTGAAGAAAAATGCATGTACTACTTATTTAGGTATTGCTGTTGGAAGGATGAGCAAGTTGTTTTAAGTTGGCTCAGGTAAAAATTAGTGTCGTGTACGAGAGTGCATGAAGCAGATGCCATTTACGTTCTTCAACACAGTTGATGTTTAAGGTTTCTGGTTCACTGAAAATAATTGTTATCTGAATTTGAAAACCAGAATTCTCAAATCTGGACTGGAATTTTTGAAAGATTTTAGGATCCAAGTTAGTTATTTACAAAATTTTGAGATTCATAATTTATAAAATGTTTTTAGAAAAAAATGTTCTGGTAAAATGTTAGACTGAAAATGTGACTGTTCTTGTTGAGAACAAACTGTTTAATTGTATTACTGAAAATGTGACTCTGTTCTTGTTGAGAATAAACTGTTTAATTGTATCAAGATCAAGTCACCAGCTTAGATTCTGAACGGCGCAACTGGACATGATGTTTTTACTTACAGTGGTGTGCTATATTAATTAATTTTTATCCATTTCTTGTAAAAAAACCCAAAAAAAAAGAGAATAAAACATCAAATTATCGCACCTGTATTCAACACCTAAACTAACGGCTAATAGTCCTTCAACAGGGATGACTAATAGGCAATTTGAACTAGTTTCAACTGAGACTTTGCGATGAATTTACATGTTTTTTGTTCATAGAATATCTTAAGAGGGTCTTAATTATAGGAAGGTATTTTTAAGTTATCCATACTTAAATTAATCCCCACTCAAATCAGATGAGTCTTTTATAAAAAGCGAAACGCGAAACTTTAATCTCAAGTTTTAAACGATTACATACATAAGAATGATTCAAATTTACGAATTTTCTTAAACTAGAAAATTACGTTACCAACTCACCTTTCACTTAAAGTTTTACCTATAGTTTCAAAACATCCATTCAAGTGTAGATAGGACGACCCTTGTCAGTAACAAAGAGGCAGGGCAATGGTTAGATTTGACAAGTTGCGTCGTCAATATGCTCATGCCCAGAAAAGTGGTTCTTCCAATACTTGTCGTTTTTCATGGTTGAGGCCAGCCCATGCTTTCCTGCTCAAGGCCACCCAGAGCCAGAATATCCTTCCTAAACTTCAAATGTCATGTAGCTTAAGTATTTGTTATTAATGGCCTTCAGTACAGTTTCTATATTAATCTTACAGGGTTTAAATTTTTGGTTTTTTTAGTATATACTATATTTTTATCCTCCAACTAAAAAAGTTTGTGTCACCGAAAGAAAAAAAGCATCATGTAATAAAGAAGCAAGCATTTTTTTAAAAAAGTTAAAATGCTCTGAGAGCACGTGTCCACTGGTTCAAAAATAAATTTCTAATAAAATTTTACAAAACTTTGCAATTACTGAATATAAATTAATCAAATTTTACAAAACTTTGCAATTACTGTTAATAGAAGTAAATATAGGGATAGCAAAGGCGGATGCCGTTAATTTTTTAAAAATTAAAATATAAAATAATATATTTTTAATTAAATTCGAGCTTAAGCTTAGCTTATAAATCGGCCTATTAAACATACCTGAATCTAAGGGGGTGCTTGTTTGGAGGGTTTAAGAACAAAGATATGGGAATGGAATTAAAACTAATGGTTGGTATGGATAT
>JAOTIZ010000005.1:7242964-7253649 GCA_027123425.1 Erythroxylum panamense
TCCCGTTTGGTTGCGGGAAAGTAAAGTAAATTTAGAATATGATTCTTTGAAAAATAAATATATGGAAAGTAAAAATATTCATATATTTGAATACTTATAAGAATTCTAATAGGAAAGTTGGGTGGATTCTTATTAAAGTGTTTGGTATGTAATAGTATTTTATAGAATGTAATTTAATTTTGACTTGTGCTTCCAATTATATCCCTACAAACAAAATAAAAATTAAAATCGTTAAATAAGGAAAAATATGAACTTGAAGATTGTCGATTAAAACTTTTGAGCAGAAATATTCAAAATCCAAATATCGGTCGATACCGAAAATTATAAAAAATAGGAAAATTTTTTGTAAAATTTTTAAATTTTTTTAAAATTTCTCTCTCTTCCTCTTATCTCTTATTCCCTTCCTTTTTTCAAAGTTTTTTAATTAGTTATTTTATTAATTTCAACTTTTATAATTATTGTGAATTTTTAATTTTTTGTTTTAAAATAATAGTAAATATTTTTATTAATAATAATAATTATATATTAAGTAAAACTTACAAAAAATCTTTTTATTTTAATTTATTTTAATATTTTATATAATATTTATTAATAAAATATTTTATTTTAAAAAATAAATAATTAAAAATTATTATTTCTAAACTAGTATTTATTACATATAATTTTAATTATTAAATCAAAATTTATTTGATATTTATATATTTCACATGATTAAGAGAGAAAGAATGATTAAATTATCTAGTGTATTTTTTACATTAAATTATTGAAAAAAGTAATCTAAATACTAATGAGATGTTGATATTTAGAATACAAGAAAAGTGTCACAACTTTTCCTAAATTAGAAAAGTTTTTACTTTCCTAACTACTAAAAAAAATGAACCAAACGTAATAATTTAAATTTTAAGAAAAAGATTACTTTCCTCGATAAAAATCCGTGCCAATCAATCGGGGCTTAAAAGATTTCGTATTAGTCAGAGCATTAGCTCTGCCTCTAAGAAAAGTGGGCTTATGTATTGCAGCCCAATTGTACAGTTCTACTCTATTATCTGGAACATATAGTTTGTTTTCAACATCTCCACGCATTCAATTTGATCCCAAAATGATGTAGGAAAGATAAAGTACAAGTGCAAGTATTTCAATCACAAACACAAACTGAGTACATGAAATACATGGTACTAACAGCCAGAGAAAGAAATACGTAAGTAAATAACTACTGGTAAAACTGGGCATGCTACCATATAACAACCGCACCATCTTCAACTATTGATCACACAACATACAAATGCACATGAAGATACCAAGTTCTGCAATTTAAGCACTAAGCTTTCAATTCTTCATTTCAAAAACCCTGATCATAAATTATTCTGCTGAACCTCTGGCAGCTTTAACTGAACAACAGAAGATTGGGAAAAAAACTTGTCTTCACAGTGTTCTCTACTCCTGCAGTGAATATAGAAAAACTGATGATTAGGCAAAACTTCAGCACATATTAGAGAGAATAAGTTTTCTACTTTGTTCAACCAAAATCATGATACTTTTTCGAAATTAACAATTGAGCAGTCACGTTGCAATTGGATTTTATCAGAAAATTAGGTGGAATGAGCAATTCGGCAGAAGCTGGAGTTAATAACTTATCAACAGACATAGCATCACAAGCAGCGATTCATCAATACTGTACTCATAACATACAAACTAACACAAGTAGCTTAAAGTCTTAAAACTTAGAAAGTAAAAGTAAAATAAGTATGGTCTTTGCATCAACATCACCAAGTTGCTAAAAAATAGAACAATCAACCATTCATCCTTGCATTTGGCCCAAGGAATAGCGAGTGTTAATGGGATTAACATACCTCATCATCATCATCATCATCGCCACCGTCCTCTTTGTTTTTCTTGAGACGGGTTGTGCCACCTTCCTTGCTGATGGGCAGCTTCATTGCTCCAAAAGGTGTATCCACGTCAATATTTCCTTTCATAGTGTAACCAGTACCTCTTCCTCTAATCATGTCCCACAAAGCAGAACCAAATTCCTTTGGTTTGAAGGTGACGGGAATATCAATATAATTAATCCCATTCTTATCTAGTTTAGCTGACTTGGTCAATTCAGCAGCTCCTATGCTCACATCAGACAGCCAAACTTCATATTCCAAAGCATTGAGGCCCAAGTCAAAGTCATTCTTATTTTCCAGCTTCAAATGAAGTACTGCAACAGTTTCCTCAAAGGAGAACTTCTCAAACTTTATTTTCTCAAGATCAATATCAGGCTTGTAAGGGATTGGGATCTCTCCGGTTTTCTCAAGGGGAATAGTTATTCTCCCAATAACAGGAACATCAACAAGAAGTTCAACCTTAATCTTGTAAGGAATGATACTTCCAGGCTTAATATCATTATATGTACTTTTAATGTCATCATAGATCAATGTAACTGGTATTTTAACAGTCTCCTCGCCATGCGCATGGATAGTTCCAGCATCTGGGATCAACCCAGAAACCAATTTTCTTCCATCACTCTCAATGAGGTAGTTTATATCAACAAGAGGGATAGGGATGGGGTTAGGGTTCTTGATAAGCACATCAACTACAATGTCAGCTCTTTCAAGATTAATTTTAGGGAGGTGAATCCCACTAACATCTGCCGTTGGCTTACCAAACCCAATAGCCCCTTCAATCTTTTCACCAATATCTTGAATAAAGTCCTTTACTTTGTCCATAAATCCACCCTTTTCTTCCTCTTTGTTATCTCGCTCTTTGTCCTTCGCATCTCTATCCACAATTTCTGGCTTATCCGAAGATGCCATGTCTGATATCGTACACCTAACAAAACCAAAATAACAAAACTAAGATCCTAACCGGAAAAAAAAAGACGTATCACACTAAACTAGATCAAACCAAACTAAGTTCCTAACAGACAAAAGAATGCATTAGAAAGCAAAAAAATGGAGCTATAATCAGTATAAAATGAACAACCAAAAGGTCAAAAAGGAATACTAGCTGACCATCATTTGATTCAAAGCACACAGCTTTCACAAACAAAAAGAAAAAAAAGGATCTGGGATCCGATCTCTTGATGATCTGACATCAAATTAAGTCGAGAAGTTAGGAAAAGAGCAGCAAAGCCACAACCTTTAATCGGATCACCTCAAACAAATCACATACACTTGAAAATCAACCAAGATAAGAAAAAACAGTTGAAAATAACTAATCAGAAAATAAATCAACGAGACACTTGTCGGACATAACTAGTAGCACAGGAATGAAAGATTACCTGATAACAAAGATCGAAACTTTTGTTTGTGGGAAACAGTACAGGGAGGGAGTGGCAAGAAAGTGGGTGGGAGCAGAGAAATGAAGATTCAGGAACGGTTGGATTTTTGGGACAAGTGGCGGGTTATTTATGGACAATTATTAAATAAAAATTTAGATTATTCATCATTTGTAAGCTTACACCTCACACTACGAAAATTGAATTGCTGATTTGCTGGAATTTGATGCTTTTATTGCTTTATATAAATAACCGATGTCGACTTGTCGGCAAGCTTTATCTTTTGGAATTTTATTTTTCTCATTGGTTTCATAAAAACTTAAATGTTGACAGATTTCCCTTAGAACTTTCCATTTCTATAGATAATGGCTGATTTTTTACATTACAATCATTAAATCTTAGTAAAATTATTAAATTCAAAGTTGAAATTAATTCAATCAAAATTTAAATTTAAAATTAATCAAAATAAACTTAATCTGATAATTTCAAAGCAGACCGAACTGATTTAGAGTAATTTGCTATCTTTAACTAAACTACAAGATAAGATGATCCTTTCCTCTCTAGCCCCATTTTTTACCATTAGATTTAAAGTTTAGATAAAAGGAAAGAACTCTTCTCAACTACATAAGCCAGTCCCCTTAAGCATAGTTACTGATTTAAATGGTAAGTTGTGGTTGGTACTAACCATCACTTACAATTCTTCATTTGCCATTTCTGTGGAAGACGGACTCAAATGGCAAGAGATTCTTTTGTCATGAGTGCGAGTAATTTGTTAGTCTGCTGAACTATATTGCTATTTGCATAAACTAAGTGAACTAGACTATGCAGCATCACCATTTCATATACCTGTTTGATAAGCTGTGAGGCAAAGATTGGCTTGATCAGATACATATAAATTAAGAAAATAAAGCATAAAAATCCCTTTCTTCCTGTGCATTTATCAATGATCAGCAACTTGTTTCCACCACTTTGCTGTTGATGCCATGCAGCCAATTGTTTCAACCAATGTGTTCTTTGAGAATTTCTCTAAGGTATTCTAGCTGCTCAAACTCACCTTGAAGTTCCTCCCACTGCCAGGAACAGGTAAACAAAAATCAAACACAATGGTAAAGAATCCCAAAATTTGCTGTTCATTATCCTGACAAAGTTATGCAGGGAGTATTTTGCCATTTTTTCACATAACAATATGACATTTTCATCCTGATAATGACATTATATTCATCTTCAAAACAGAGTTTCCCTGAAAAGAGTATACTTTTAAAGCATCAATTCATAGGATCCTCGTGATACAAATCTGTAGATAATGTGAGACATTCTTTTGACCCTTAAATTAAGTGAAGCATGTTTCTCCTATCAGTTCAGAGCCCAGTAAGTCCCTTAATCAAGTACCACCATCACTAATTTGGGAGAATTTGTTGCCTTCTGAAGTAATTTGTAGCACAAGTAATTTCACAAGAACTACGAAATGAGTCACCACATGCATGCACATTCTTTTGAGAATAAACCTCATACTAATGAAACATTATAATGCTTTGATAAATGCTACTAGTACTGTTTACATGGAGACAAGCCAGAAAATATGCTTTTAGTTTTAGCCTATGCCAAATCAAATTAACCAGCTGAAAAACTTTCATGTTCTTAGTTCGGAGGCATTTTGTGTTACTATCCAGAATATCATAAGATGTGAGCCTAATTCTCTATAGGGTTATTTTAATGAAATCTCCTTAGTCATCATTCTCATAACATCTCAAACCATAAGGGCGAGCCCATACCAGTCAAACGCCCGAATCACCACTCGACTTTCTTAGAAAAATTGTATCTCCATGTATCTAGTTTATTTTGAAACAATAATAATCTCGTTTGGAGCTCTACAGATCAAGATCTTATTAAAATACCGAAGTATGTTCAATAAACAACCAATTCATGCTCTTCCAATCAATTCCCTTCATTCTCTACACAAAACCTTTTTCTCTCTCTAACTTCTTCTCTAACAAAGCAAGAAGAAAATATAAACTTACCTTGACAAATCTTCCTCCTTCTTCCCACGTTTCTTCTCTCTTCTTCCATGTTTTCTCCTTCTTTTCTTTATTTCACATTGCTTTCTTCTTCTTCTTTCTTATTCTCACGACTCCCTCTCTTCTTCTTCTAATTCAAGCCACATTTTATTAGTCTTTCCCACTTTTACCCTTCATTTATCTTGTCCTTCCCATTATGCCCTCCTTTTGTCTTTAAAACTAGCATCTTATACTTCTAACTCCTTAACTAAATCCTTCCAAAATCCAGAAGGAATTTGATAACACTTCCTTCTCGAAAAATGTTCCTCATTGTCTTAATTTTCTAATGACACCAAAATCATTCAATTTGGTTCAAAAATATGAAAGTTATATCCCAAACATTTATGAACTATTCTTATACTGAAACAATATTCTGTGCTTAACCATCCAAAAATTGAAATTCTTAGGAACTGAATTAGAACTCGATTTCATCAGATAATTTGTAGCTCTATCTCTCTAGTTTAATCCAAATTAAGAATCATCTCATTTGGATAACTAGGAAAAAAGTTATGGCTAAAACACCGAAACATACTTAGTGAACATGTCTCAACTACAATTTCCAGCTTACAACTTCCAACATTTCACATATAACCCATCACGTACCTAAACCATCTTTTCTACTTCATTTAAAATTCAAGAATTCTCCTTTTCTTTACACATGAATAATCGTCAACAATTTCTCATTTAATAGTTCTAACTTCCAAGAAAAGTTCGGATCCAACAATTTGAGTGAGGGTTTTGGTCTCAGATAGAAACACATCTACTGCATGACTCAAAACATTCGTTTGACATTCAAATTTTGTTTAAGAATCTGATAAAATTGGACATTGGGTTCAAAGATAAGTTCTGGAGAAAGTTGTATTACTTGCATGATTTAGTGGTGAGGAGATGACAGAGAATTTAAACTATAACGTCTAAGGGCACCAAGTGCAAGTACTAACATAATTCTCACAACTCTGTTGTCCCAAACCTTTTTCCCTTAAAGTGTAACAATTGTTCATTGTCAATTTTTCTTCAACTAATTAGCTTCAAGCAACTCTTTGCTAAGGTTAATCTATGTTCTAAAAGTCAACAGATGATTTTTGAAGAAGCAAAATTTTGGTATAATTTGGTAAATATATCTGCCAACATTCTCTTCTAATATGTCATTAATGCATAGATAATGTATTAATTTACAGCTTATGTAGTTCCATAAGTTCTGACAGTAAGGTTAGTGTATGAGGCAATGTTCAATGCTAGAGTGCAAGTTTCAGAACTTACCTCCTGATATGACAATGAGACCACATTCCAACCAATAGCAGCAATATAACGCCGTTTCAGCATAGTATGTCCTAAAGGTAACCCTGCAAATGACGACAACCAAATGTGAATAAATATGAATGGTTGTTTGAATTCAATCAGGCATCAGCATATAGGAGATGCTAAAACAGAATAATGATACCAACCAGCATTCCTTGAGAAATGGGTTGGTCCATCAATCTCCAAACCAATCTTCTTATCAACCACAACTGCATCTAAAGTGTACCCATCCACAATGTATTCCTTAATCCAGTCAAGGCCAGTGCTGATCAGAAGACGAGCAACTTCTTTCTGGAATGATGAAGTAATTTTTTCACTAAACCTCTTGCTTTTTCCAGCACGAGCAATTTTCTCCTCGAGGTTGCTTCCAAGAGTCAGCAGAAGATGAGGGCACTCGACCTTCAAGCATTGATTCACACGGTAAGCCTGAGAAGCAAACATGATGTCATCTCTATACTGCTCTGAAATTCTTTGCTCCTCAAAATGACTTAGAGTTATCCACACGTTAGAAAAGAATGTCCTGTTCAGTTGTCCAAGAACAGCATAAGACCAGGCTATATTTCCGAGCTGATCACGATTGAGTCTGAGCACAGGAGGGCCTAAAGCTCCATCTGTGTCAAGATCTGAGTCTTCTACGATGCCAAATTCATCACAGTTTGATCTCTCTGACTTAAAGCAACATTCAAACTGGTAGGTCTCGTTGTAAACATTATCCAGAGACTCAAGTATAGGGTCTGCTGGCTCAAACAAAGAAGCAAAGGCCCATAAAACCTGAGCAAGTTCCTGCTCTTTGAAAGTGTGAATTATGTCTGCTGCCCTTTTTGATAATTCTGAGAATAAATCAGGGGCCGAGTGTTTCATCGAAGCAAAGGCACCAGCAATATTAGCAACATTCTGGGAATTAAACTCACCAACTTTAGACAAGGCTACCTCTGCAACTCTATCCATTTCGGACAAGAAAAGCAGCTCCCCTCCTATTTTGGACAATGCCCATGATATATTTGAGATACCTTGTGCTGAACATTCAGGCAATGCTCTCATTGCAATCCCCACTAGCATTGACATTTCTTTTTGTCTTGCGAATGCCAACCTGCGACTTCTCATCATTGAAACCTTTTCCATATTCCTAGCAATCCGATGAATGGCAGTGGCAATATTCAAAGGAGACAGAGGAGAAGGGCTCAACCCTTTCCCAACAGCCATGATCATCTCAGCTGTAACCTCCAGAACTTCCTCTGCTGTTTGTGCTTCCACTATGGCTTTATTTAAATTGAACTCTTTCTTACGATCAGAAGGTCCTGAGAACTGGGACAACCTCTGCACAAACTCTTCCATGTTCTTTTCCCTCTTTTCTTCAAATATACCACCTGCCATCGCACTGATCTTCCTTCTAAGATCATCAGCTTCATTGTCAAGAAAGTTTAGTGCATCTTCTAATCCAACATCCTCCTCCACATCAATTTCCAAATCTTCAGCCAAGTCTTTAGTTTCCTTTTTCCTCTTATCTTTACTCACTAAAATTTTCTTGTTCAATTTCTTTTTCAGTTTCTTCTTCTTAATATTAATCAGATCTTCCATTTTTTGACTTAATCCCCTAGCTTCGATAGACTTCAGGGCACTCTTCCTAGCCCTCAAGCACCAATCCATACCATCAGTCCCTTCAAGTGCTTCTGATCGTTGCTGCTTTTTCTTCTTGTTGGGTGTTTCAGACCCTAATGAGTTAAGCTGCCCAAGAAACTCCAATTCCCATTCTTTTATTTCTTTAGTATCAGCATCGCTGATATTATCAGTATCAACAATGCTTTTAGTGGCAACAACACCATCTTTACCCAAACTATGACACGCGGTTCCTCTATAAGCTACATCAACTTTCTTTTGAAGCAAACCAATTCTCAAATTCAGGAACGTGCCAATATTAACTATTTTAGGATTGAAAACGAATGGCTTTAGCGAGCTTTGTTGAGGCAAAGTGTGCAATAAGCTTTCCATGCTTTGAGTAAACAACGAACTAATGAAAAGCCATTAAACAACACACAAAAAAGTGGTGGATTGTCACGAAGAGAAACCAGTTAATTTATTTCTTGAGAAAACAAGACATACCCATTACGGTACTCCGCTAGGAGAGACAAGAAGCTGCTTCCTATGTTGTCGTTTAACGTGCGAACTCCTTGCTCCAACAACCTTATTCACTGCTTTGAGAGAGTAACAGATAGCGGGCTCTTTCTTAATAATGGATAAGGAAGAGAAATTATCTCAGCAGACCATCAATCCGACGGCGTTTAGCGGTGTACTCAGTAACATGGCTTAATTTCATAAAGCTCCTAAGTCCTAACGCTCTCTAGTAAACATAATTTTTTAATTTTCAACTCCAACTTTAATTTTTTTAGTTTCATAAAGCTATGGGAATGAATTGGGATAATCTAATTTTTTGTTCTTTAGAAATTGTTTTATTATTTAGAAAAATCAATTAAAATTCTAAATAATAATTTTTAAATTATTCCAATATTCTTACATATTAAAGAAATTTATAATTAAAAATATATTTGTTAATGGATTTAATCACTTTAATCCTGAAACAAAGTATGGTGAAATGATTATTGACCCCCTTTACGACTTCCACTAATAGTATGATAATTACATTTTCTATTTATTTTTGAAGTTTCTATTTTCATCTTCATAAAATTTTGAGTCAAATAAGTTATAATACATGATACCAAAAGTATAAGAATTATGATTTCTAAAATATAGTGCTCAAAAATTTTTCGAGAACATCAACCAATAACATACCACTGTAGCAATGAAGTATGAAGATGACTGAAAGATAAATTGTACACAAGACTTAAAGTGAAAAACTATCTTTCAGTGTAGAGGTAAAACTTAAGAAACAAATCAATGATAAAATTCACTAAATCAAATAACAAGATATAAAAGATAAATGTTTCGAGTTCTTTCGCTCAAGAAAACCTCACAAACAACTACAATTCATCTATCTCTTTTAACTTTCTCTAAGGCTCTTTCAAAGGACTTTTACTAAGTACTTATAGAATTGAGTACAAATTGATATATACACACATATACCAATAGTACTCCTAAATAAATAACTAAAGTCAAACTTTAATAAAAATATAGCTGGTGAAAGCAATTTGGATTGTAAAACTTTTATATCATTATGTGTTTATGTTCTATGCAACTTCTATCTCTAAAAGTTATCTTTAAATCTTAAAGGGATGAGATTTATATTGCACACGATCAGCCGTAACTTTGTTCTTTTTTGTCTATGAAGTTGGCTAACGCTTACGAAGTCCAAATTTAGTGGAATTAAACAAATAAATGTTTATATAATAGGGCTAGACATGCAATAGTCTCCCCTCCAACTCATTTTATAGGATAAATATACCACACCATTAATTACTTGAAAGTCATCCTGGTGAGCTTATTAAAATGCCCAAGCTTACTCTTAAAAACAACCTTCGTCAACTTGTTGACACTATTTTTGTTTATATGAAACCATCTCCTCTTGCGTTGTCTTAAGCCAATAGTGTTTATCTTTGAGTTCTCTGGCTCCCTCTTAGTAATGACTTAGAGATATTTCAAACTAGGGTATCTTATTGAAGGCTTCTTCTCCCTAGCTAACCTTTAAAGTTGGACATCTTTTAACACTTAAGAAGGTTACTCTTCTTGCTCATGATACTCATAGATCTCTTTTATAATATCTACAAGATATGTCTCATATGAATCATCACCACTAGGTTACCTCTGATAGTTGTCATCCTGTGCTAACTCATGTTTACCTTTTTCACTCGATGGCTTATCGATGGAAGTAGACACAGGAGAAATGTCCTTACTTTTGAAAGATACATAACTGGAAGTAGTTTTGTCTTTTTTAATAAGATTTGCACCTATCTCATGCTCATAGAGCTCATAACCAATGTTATGAATACCGTACCGGGTTCGGTACCGGAT
This sequence comes from Erythroxylum panamense, assembly GCA_027123425.1. NCBI lineage: Eukaryota > Viridiplantae > Streptophyta > Magnoliopsida > Malpighiales > Erythroxylaceae > Erythroxylum > Erythroxylum panamense. The sequence continues at coordinate 7,253,543 of JAOTIZ010000005.1, forward strand.
TGAGTTCTGGAACGGAACTGTACCGGTACCGTTTCAGGATATTTTTTAAATTTATAAAATAGTCCCTAAACTTTTTAAAAATTACAAAATAGTCCATATTGATATAT
>JAOTIZ010000005.1:7263253-7284984 GCA_027123425.1 Erythroxylum panamense
TGACAAATGAAAAAAATGAAAGAATGACACGTGTCCTTTCTGTTGTAACTGAATAGAAATAGTGCTAAAAATCCTCCAATGCTCCTCAACTTTCACAAGAATGCAATTTGATCCTCTCATTAGGCTCCACATGTAACAGCGGACTTGAACTTTCTGGAGCTTGAAGCCTGAATTTTTAGAAGGTTGTGAGTATCAAAGAGAAAATGACTAACTATGGTCCCATTGAATCAGAACATGGAAGAGCAGGATATTCCTGAATCAACAGACAGAGATAATGATGTCTTGCTTACAACTTGGTTTTCTGAATTTACTTCTAATAAGCAGAGAACTGGGTCTTGATCTCTTACTGACTTCAAAACAGGAATGGTGATATTAGCATGGCCACTCCTATGGGCTTCTATTAAAATTTGGTAGTCCACTGAGTAGAGATGGTGGCCTTGAAGGACCAGAAATTCTGATCCTGGTTGCTCTTCCAATATCCAGAAGCATTTTCTCATGGCATCAACAGTTCCCTAACATTAAATAAGAAATGAGTCAGTTCGTATGAGTTATTGTAGTCCTCAATCAAGTAGAGGTTATACATGCGTGGTGAACAAGATAAGCTACCAAACCTGAAACCAGCCCAAGTCTTCAGAAGTTTTATATGCTGCAACCACTTCGACGAAGCCTTCTTTGCCAATACCAATCCCAGCATATGCTTTTGAGAGATGTAAATTGAGACAAGTAGAGTTGAATTGAGTAAGAGCATAAATCTTGTCTATGTTACTAGTGATGCAGTTGCTCGCAACTGCATCAATTAGTCTATATAGTTTGCTGCTATGGGAACAGCTCCATCTGATATTCCTTTTGTTAATGGATATAGACCTGAATCTGATCCATCTCCAAATATTATTGCTGCAACACTCCGCCATAAGTGAAAATCCAAGCATTCAGAGGATAGGTTTTGAACTTGATGAATTAAAATAAAATAAAATGGACCTGATTTACTGGAATGATTGGTGATCTTGTATGTTGAGATTGATGACAACTAGATATGAGCAATCTCGGTGGAGAGAAAGAAGACGAATTTGAGAAACATCTTTTAGGACAATGGTCCAATTCGACCAGGAAGAGGAATGCTTTGACATTTCCCGGTGTTCTAAAGGAAAGTTGCAATGCCACCATGAAAAGAAAGACACAAGGAGAAGTTTGATATGTCAAATTATTTGCTTCACATTACCATACATTTATGATTTAATAGAGAAATCAACAGGAATATTTTGGTTTCAAGATCTTCCTTTCATGGCCGATGTCTGTTGCCGGGTGCAAGCACATTTGTCTAACACCGAAGTCCTTTATTGTACAGTACTTCTTTAGACATGAATATAACAAAAACTCATCTCTAACGAGACAGATCTGCATTTTCATGACATGTTTAACTTTGATTCTAAGCTCTCTTTTTTTGCCCTTTTCTCTTTATCCCATTGGATGATGCATTTTGTTCACGACGTTTTTGTTACAGGAACAAAGAAAGTTGGCCGAGGAACAACGTGACCCGACAGGAGAAGAGGTTCCTGTACCACAAGGCTGCTACTAGCCCAAGGACTGTTGTATTGTAACGAAGGCCGAACTTAAAAAGGTTTCTGTACTACAAGGCTTCGTATTGGTGTGGGCATAACATGGGGCCAACTCGTTCATTTGACGTCTGCAAGTATAAATGCCAGGGAAGCAAGCAAGTTGGGATAGAGCACTGACCCAGCTAAGCATTGTCTCAAATTATATGCAGCCACCGTCCCAGCGTGTCCTTGTTGGATTATACACAACCCAAGAAAGTTCCCTGTTTGCTGTTTGCATTTACTTTATTGTGGCAAATGAAGTTTAAAATAGACATATCACAAATTGGAAATCATATAGATATAAATCACATTGATTCGTTTTTTAATCTATACATGTCCATTTCTCCTAAGACTAGAAGACATTTTCATATTCCTGACTTTCCAGGCCATGGCAAGAAGAAAGGCCAATGTTATGTGGCATCAAACTCATAATCTCTGCATTTATCTGGTACTACAGAAGAACGGTTGCAATAGTTCAACGATTCACAACATATGATCCCTCTCAACGCCTATAAAGTTATTATGAAAATCCTGGGATGTCGTAACAAGTCTCAATTATCCTCACTCTTTGAGAGACAATTCTGCAGTCTCATCAGAAAGATATTTGAAACATTTAGCAGGAAAAAGGGTGTACATTGTCGAATGTAACAAGTTCAAAGTCTACTACTTCAGATGATGTTCAAACAATGAAGCCATCTCAATCTGCAGTACAAGTAACAAAAGGTAATAGTCAATCAATTTGTGAAACGAATAGACGTACGAACTTTGTTGGTCAGTTTTTATATAAGAATAACACAACAATTTATATACAAAATATTTGACGGCTCCACGCAATTGTACTTGAAACAAATGAAGATGAGAGGTTGAAATTAATATCCTATCATTTATAATCCCTAACCCTGTCTTACACTTAAAAAGCAAGTACATCTACATGCAATCGTAGCAATATGCATCATACTCTTTCATTGATTATGCCTGAATATTATTTTCAAGGTCTAGAGACTGCACATCTGAATGAAGAAAATGCCAAATATAGCTTTCAGTCAAAGACGACTTGCAACAAAATGAACTGAACTTTTCAAGTGTTGAGCATCATGACATGATTAATAACTGGTTTCAAGATTCACACAGAGTTAGTATGCTCATTGAAGTACATGGGATTTCAATTTCCTATTTGCCATGCGCATCACTCAGGTATTTCAAGAATGAGGCACAGCAAGAGTATAGCCAGTGAACTAGAAAATGTTTCTTGGAAATACTTCTCACAGAACTATGTTGTGGAAAAAGATGCTCTTGATTGACACCAGAGCATAGCTTTTGGTTGATGTCCCATGCTTATAAAAGGAAAAGGAACAAACAAATGACCAGAGCAGAAGAGGCTCGGAGTGTTCAACATTGAAGTTAATAACATACATCAGACCTGAAAATTATATTACACCCTACTTAAAATATCAACTTACAGCTGTCAGAGCAGTTTCAGCGCCCTTATTCCCAGCTTTTCCACCAGCTCGATCCAGAGCCTGCACTTGTCACAATGTGAAGCATTCAACACATTTTTAATGCATAGAGTTGGCATATGAATTTATTATCACATTACCTGCTCCATGTTATCACAAGTCAGAACACCGAATATGCATGGTACTCCTTCAAAGTCATGAACAAATATCATCAGTTACCATCGGAAGCATTTCAATCGAACCAGAAACAGTAGCACTGAGATCAACAATAGCTTATGATAAATAGAAAATGAGATAATTTCTCTAACAATTCTTTTAGAAGAATTCATACATACAACATCTAGCTCCAGCAATTCCAAATGTATATACGCATAGTAGTTTTCTGGAGACAGCTATGTTTACACAAGGAGTATATGGGCTTAAATGACTTAAAAAGTGAATGCAATCATGTGTGTTAATGGCAAGACTGTTTGACCATTATTGATGGCACAATCAAGTGACGTTTAAAAAAGGTGTCTTTACATATAATCTCATCCCAAAGAACAGCTACAGACACAAGAAGCGGTATCATTGTACCTTATTAAATTTCCATGAGAAGCCAAAGAAAATGACACTAAAATGTCTGACTAGCGAAAGCTCAAGACCAACCTGAATTGAGACCAGCTGAAAGTACCCCGGAAGTAGCTGAATTAACAACAGCATCATAATGTGAAGTATCACCCCTTATCTACTAACGAGCAAAAAGAAAGTGGACATTAGGGCCATTAGCTAGAATGCAGTCAGCCGCCAGACAGTGAGGAGCTACCCCTACTGAACAAATGTTATATCTTCGTACTAAATCCATTAGTGCTTAATTGCTTAAAAGAGAAAATCATACCACAGCTCCAATGCACAAAATTGCATGGTAATTTCCCGACTTTCCCAGCTTTTCTGCAACAACACCTATTTCAAAGCTACCTGGAACCCACACAACCTAAACCAAGAAAAGAGAGGAAGAAAAAATAAAGTGACCACACCAGTCAAAACTCGTGTTGACATATTATAAACGAAATATTACAAAATTCAAGCTCAGAATCACATACATCGATGTCTTCTTCTTTTACAGAATATCTCTTGAAAGTTTGCACAGCCCCCTCTAAGAGTAGCTTCGTCACAAGCTCATTAAATCGTGCAACAACCTTTTGCATTTTACCCAAGTGAATAACAGCAATGAGGATTAGGTTAGTTAGTATTGGTAGCACTGAAACATCAGTACATGAAAAAAAATGCGAGGATGAACTTAAAATAGACGAAAGAAGCACAAAAATCAGCCTCTGTCTCCTAATTTCTTGTTTCTGATAGGAAGTTAATGTACATTAAATGGTTGCAAACCACCAAAAACTACAGAAATGAATATTAGATAACAAATGGCACTAAGATTAAGATTGAGAGAAAGAAAGCTAACCACAGCAAAACGAAGGCCCTCAGCTCTGGTAAGGGATCCAACCAATTGCCTAACACCTGCTTCTGCTTTCCCAGACGATGCCCAACTTTCCCTCTTCTCAATCCCAACGCCAATGTGGCGATTCCCAAAAGCTATACATAACCATTCACATAAAGAACCTCAAAAGACGCAAACTTTCCACCAAAGATGATAAACTTGAATTGGGTCAAGTCTCAACTGTACCTGGCATAGATATGGAAGACGAGAAATGGGTTAAATTCTGAGGAAGAGCCAAAGAGGTACGATTCTGATTAAATTGAGTCAAGGACGCCACCCGTTGACCAGAGGAAGAAACCACCGTCATCGCCGTTGCACCCGTCGTCGCCGCCGCCATCATCACAGTCCCAAACTGCTTAAAACCCAACGGGGAAATCGAATTGCAGACACAGGTAAGCGGTGTCCGAGTGATCTGTAACCCAAAACAGAACTAACAGGGGCTACATTGACCAATAAGTTCAAGTTTTCTTTAAATTAATGATAAATTAATAATTTATTAGTGTATTTATGAATAGTTATCATTATTCACTGGTTTAGATAATCATAGTGTAAAGGTTTAAGCTTTAAATTACCATTGAGTAGGGTTTACCGTGTTTCACCTTTTGCTCTCTATTTTCACCTCTTCCCTTTCATTTCTATCACCATTTTGTCTCTTGTTTGCTCTCACACTTTCTTAGCCGCCATTACTAAGGAGGAGCATCAAAGGTTGCAACTTTACAAACTTCATCTATGGTAAGACGTTTCAACCCACCATAGCCTATAAACTTTTCATTTGGGGTTTGTAGTTGTTTTTAAGGTTTCCGAAAATTGTAATACTCTCTTTCATTCGTTAGCTGTTTAGAAGATGCGGATAATTCTTCCCAAGTTTTCATCTATCGTATTCGGTTTTACATATACAAGAAAATGGCCCTGTGATTTGTTAATTTGGTGGATTTTTTTTGTGTGATTTTTGATCAGGAGATAGCATTTGCCACTGTATCTCTTAAGCTGCCTAGTATCCCTGTATACGGAGGTGGTGTTGGGCAAGCACGACGAAGAAGTTGTTCTGGTCATCGGAATCGAGCACGCTTGATGGTTGTGAACTCACTTTCATCCAATACTGCTGCCATCCCAATCATGGTACGGCTACGCTGTTCTGTGAAATTTTTTTGTTGTTATCTTGTTTTTTTTGGTTACAATATTGGTTGAATTTGGTTCCTGGGGTTTTGGCAAATGCCAATGTTTCTTTGTAGAAATTCTCCTGTGAACCTGGTACGGAAAACAATTAACAGTTGGATAGCATTTTCATCGTGCTTAGCAAATTTGTTTGGAATAATAGCTTGAGCACCCTATAAACGTACCGTCTAATGGCCCTGTTCAGATTCATCAAGTAGTCTCCATTAAGCCTTCTTCTTACTCTGCTTCTTCTTCTTTTGATTTTTGCTGGTATTTACAAAAGATATCATAACGCTAAGACAAAATCCCTGTCTCTTTTTAGTTGGGAGTTATATCTGTTTCTTTATGTATGTTACCAGAGCATATATATGTTGCATATATTTGGAAGTTGTCACTTAACTTTCCACTTTATGTTGGGTGTCTTAAATTGATTGCAGGTGAATAGCTGTAGTGGCAAAATGGGGAAAGCTGTCATCAAAGCTGCAGATTCTGCAGGGCTTCAAATTCTTCCCTTTTCATTTGGCTCTGAGGAAGAGTGTGGCCATGTTGTGGAAGTATGTGGAAAGGAGATACAAATACATGGTCCTAAAGAGAGAGAAGGCATCCTCACATCGGTTTTGTCAGATCACCCAAACCTAATTGTCGTGGATTACACTGTGCCTTCTGCAGTGAATGGTAACCTTTTCTAATGTTTTTTCTTTTTCTGGTGATCCTTAACGATATAGGATTTTACTGCCTTTATGATTGAAGGTGGTTTATCATCCCAAATTTTACTTCATTCAGTTTGAAGCTTCCCCTGATACATTCTGTAATATTATTTCTTTTTATTTTGTGCACAGGAAATGCTGAGCTTTATTGCAAAGTTGGAGTGCCTTTTGTTTTGGGAACCACTGGCGGAGATAGGAATCAATTGTACAAGACTGTTGAGGACTCGCAGGTTTATGCTGTGATTTCTCCACAAATGGGGAAACAAGTGAGTTGAATTTAGGAACTCTGGTTGGTTATAAAGAGTTACCTTCTTTTCTGTTATCTTTATGATGTTGCATGCCCACATAGAGTATTTTCTTTTAGGTTGTTGCATTTCTTGCGGCCATGGAGATTATGGCGGAGCAATTCCCTGGTGCTTTTTCTGGCTATTCCCTGCAGGTACTTTCCTTGTTTCTCTTTGCAGTTTTGGTGGAGAATTTGCATTTAGAAGCACAAACACGTGAAAAAAAAAAATCTGGAATAACTGTTACGAAACTTGAGCTGGTCAGTACCATCTCACTAGGACCTAACAGCATGTGTCTGAATTACACTGAAATGAACCATATAGGAGCTATTCCAGACCTTGTTGCAGCTAAAAAGCTTAAATGATTATGGTGAAACCTCATCACCTGCTATACATGAACTTGGTTGATGGCCGACTTGAAACTCTTACAGAAGTTAGCAGACAGCCCGTCTCTCTCTCGTAGGAGAAAAACTAAAAGAGGTTAATATCTTGCTCGTTCTGATGATTCATTTTGGCTACATCTGTGCTCAGTTCTGATTTGATCTGAGGACAGAAGCTAAATATCCCATCGAGAAATGCGGTCCTGCTTCTAAGATGGGATTTATTTTTGGATGGAGAAGAAAAGAAAGCGATTGTGCTTATCGATGAAGCATTTATATTTGCCTAGAAAGACACAAACTGATGTAGAAATATAGCCCGTACAAATATGTACACTCTAAATTCAAATCACATTTCTGGACAATAATTTTGAAATCTTGGTACTGTTTGTTAATTGTTGATCTATTAACTATATAAAGTCAAAGCTGATGGCACATGCTGTTACGTATGTCTCACTTCTAGGTGATGGAGTCCCATCAAGCAGGAAAGTTGGACATCTCTGGAACTGCAAAAGCTGTAATTTCTTGCTTCCAAAAATTGGGAGTCTCCTTTGATGTGGAGCAGGTACATTCATCCATGCTTTATTATAACATGAAAGGAAACCTTGGCTAAAATTATCTGATCCTTGTATGAGCTTAATAGTCATTAAAGTTGTCCAGAAGAAAGACTAGAAATATGGTAAATACAGGTATTGGAGCATCATGAGAAATATTTACCAATAGGGAAAAAAGGGTAGAACATTAAGAGACATCTATTTGCCATTGTCTTTGAAGTGTGATTGTAACTATCTATCAGCATGTATTTTTTACCCATTGAATATTGATGATTATCATTATCTGTTTCTTTCCTTTTTGTCAAACTGAGCTTTTGGTTAATCCTGAATTTCTGCAGTGTGCTTTGACTGTGCTCTAGTTCCACTTCTCTCACTAATTCCTCCTCTTTCTCATTATATTATATTTTATTTTTTCCAGGCAAAATTGATCCGAGATCCCAGACAGCAAATTGAGATGGTAGGAGTTCCTGAGGAGCATTTGTCTGGTCATGCATTTCATATGTATCATCTGACATCACCTGATGAAACGTAAGAGCAAAAATGCACAATTTGTGCATTCTCTTTTCTTCCCTTTCTTTTCATGGGGCTGAACGAGCATAAAGGATTTCTTTTTCTTTTTTTTTCTCTCTCTTCTTTCAGAGTTACCCTCGAGTTCCAGCATAATGTTTGTGGTAGATCAATATATGCAGAGGGTACTGTTGACGCTGTAATTTTTCTTGCTAAGAAGGTGAAGCACTTCCATTCCATATCCAAGATGTGTTACACTTTTTAACTTTGCAGCATTAGAATATGAGATGGATTCTAAACATGAAGCTAACTCTATTGTCTTCCTTGTACTCTTCCATAACACGGGGAAACTGCAGATTCAAATGAAAGCGGATAAGCGCATCTACAATATGATAGATGTCTTGAAGGAGGGTAACATGAGATGAATTAGAATGTCATTGCCAGATTGCCTTCAACTTTCAATTTTGTCCGGCAGCAGTTTGTGACTGCAGTTCCCATTGGCAGCTTAGCGTTGACAGGTCTGCATGCTTTGGAAGATTGACAGAAGCCTTAGCTGAATGCCAGCAAAGCTCCAAGTGGATTTTATGGTTGAAGTGACACAGATTGCACATTTGCTGAGCAGAATTTGTCACCGTGAAGCCAACTTCGAACGATTGACCGAGCATATTTAGTGACAAAAATGATTAGATGAGGAGCTAAACAGAGAGAACTCAGTGTTGTTTATGGTTACTATTTTACTGCTACTTTAAGATGACGCCTGATCAAATTTTCCTCATTTCATAGTAGTGATTTGAGGCCTTTTGCTGCATTAAAAGATAAGCCTCATCCTACTTTAAGCCTCATGAGGCTTATTTAACAAGTAACCTTTCAAGTACAATGACATTTTGAAATGGTCCATTTATGAGTTAAGCTCAGGTTTAAATTAGGATAAGGCTTATTTAACAAGTAATCTTTTAAGTACAATGACATTTTCAAATGGTCCATTTATGAGTTAAGCTCAGGTTTAACTTTTTAGACGCTCAACTCTTCTAAACCAAATAATCTCATTTTGGTTATAAAAATTAAGCTTCAAGTTTTTTAGTTAATAAGAAAAAAAACACATGGTATAGATCGCAATGTCAAACCCATCGCATTCAATTCCACTAAAACAAGTTTAGGTTGGAGCTTTCATGCTATAATGGCTAGTCAGAAACTTAATTGCTTAGTCATTTATCTCTAAACTTATTTATGACCCCTTAAGAGGGTGGAACTCCAACCCTAATCTAGAAAAGTTCGAATTGTAGGTTTGGATTTTGGATTTTGGATTTCCATTTTGGTCGAACAAGAGTTTTATTCTATATATGAAACGTTGCCGTTTTGGAGAATTTGTTATCCAGGTGTAACGTTTCATTTTGATTGATGAGTGAGTCTTTTGTGTCTTCAAATTTTGCATTCCTGTCTAATTCCTGTCTATCTTTAATCAATATTTTTTTTAATTTCTAAAAAAAGATTTTGTGAATAAAATTAAATTATCATGGCATAACAAAAAGAGAATATGGTTTTGTCGTCTTACGTTACGTAGGTGCTTGGAGAGGATAAAACAAAATATGTTCCCAAAAAAAACAAAGGTGTGAGACGAACAGACATTCATCGTTGTAATTACTAATTAATGGTACCGATACTTTGGGAGTTTGGGTTTATCCTATAAAAACCAACTAGTGAAAGGCAGGCCAAGAACTGACACTCTCTTTGTTGTGCTCTTTGAAGTTGTTCTGGGGTTTAAGGTAAAGGGTTTATCGATTTCGACTTCCACCCCCTCCTTTACCTTTCTCTGCTCTTCCTGCTACGTGTTGCAGCTTCAGTATATGCGAGCAAGATTCTATCTTTTTTGGGTAAAGCTGTTGACTTTAGCTTTTTCATTTTGCTTGGTGTTGTTTCCTGAATTTGGATATGCTTAATTTCATTCTGCTATAGGACTTGTGTTTGGTGTTTGCTTCATATTCTAGAGGGCAACGTAAAGTCTGCTTCTTTTTAACACCCAAGTGATTTTTGCCCTTAAAAGTTTCATTTGCAGTTATTTCAAGTGGACATACATTTGTATTCAATTCCATTTTTTTTTCCAGCTTATGCGCTTTCTCTATCCAGAATGGTAAAAAGGAAATCTTTACCTCATGCTTTCTGGATATTTCTTGCAGTTCAACATTGTGATGCACTAATGGCATTACAACATACTTTAAGGTTACAGAATTTGTTCTCACCCATAAAAGAGCACAAATACGGAGGTTTGCCTCCATTTGCTGGTATTAGTTGTCATACGGAAACTAGAAGAATCGACACTGATGTTTCCTGCTCTTGTTCTTGTATCTCGTCGCGTTTTCTGAAAGCTCCCTTACAGGTATGCTTCTAAATGTGGAATTCTTTCCCGATTAGTGTTGAAAATAGAATGAGTATAAGTTATAAGCTTCTTTTTGGATAACTTTTGCTCATGGAAACTTGGCTGTCTGAAAAGCTGCAAGATAGTGCTCCTAGAAGTAGCAGAACAAGAGCTTCTAAAACTGTGCAAAACCAAAAGTCTGATGATGGGAAGAGAAGGCAATACGAAGATTCTAGTGACAGTGACGATGATGGTGACAATTATTCAGCAAAGAAAGACAATAAGAATGATCCAAATTATATAGATCTAGAAGAAAGGCGTGAGTGGAGAAGGGCAATCAGAGATGTACTGAAAAAGCATCCTGATCCTGAGGAGGAACTTGATCCTGAAGAAAAACAGATAAAGATGCAGAAGCTTCTTGAAGATTACCCACTTGTCGTTGAAGAAGATGATCCTGATTGGCCTGAAGATGCTGATGGATGGGGATTTAACTTGGGTCAATTCTTCGACAAGATCACCATCAAGAATAACAAGAAGGATGATGATGAGAACTATGATAGTGAGAATGAAATGGTGTGGCAAGATGATAACTACATTCGTCCAATCAAAGACATTAAGGCTGCTGAGTGGGAGGAGACTGTGTTTAAAGACATTAGTCCGTTAATCATCTTAGTGCATAATCGCTACAGAAGGTTTTCTCTTTATTCTTTTTGTTTGCTGCTTTCTCTTAGTTCCTTCTTACTTTAGCTAGTATCAGTGCTTTCAATTTCAATATGTCCAATCAAAGTCGTTGTGGTCATATCATCTAGTTTGCACCTGTATTGTCATTTTTATCTTCTGATCAGTCATGGGATTTTAGTATCCTCAGTCTGGTATTCCCATATATTACCTGAACTTTGATGACTGACCTTAAATGAAACATTACTTGATACTTTATTTGGAACTTGGACAACTAGCTCCACTTTCTGTTCCTTTAAAAATTCATATCTAGAAGATGAAAATTATCATTGAAGATCTACCTTGCGAAATATAAGTCTTTATCTAGACTGACTGCAATTATTTCATTCAACAATTAACGTGCCATTAATGTTCTACCGCTATTTTTTCTCCGATCAGACCAAAGGAAAATGAGAAAATTCGAGATGAGCTGGAGAAGGCTGTGCACATTATTTGGAATTGCAGACTTCCTTCACCAAGAGTGAGTAGCATTTCGAATTTTCTCTTGTGCCTTACCATCCCTTATTAGTGACATCTGCTCGTGGATAATCATCTTCCATCTCATACAGTGTGTTGCTGTTGACGCTGTAACGGAGACTGATTTGGTCTCTGCTTTGAAGGTTTCTGTCTTCCCAGAAATTATTTTCACTAAAGCAGGGAAGATCTTGTACCGTGATAAAGGTAACTTAAAACAAACAATGATTTGTCAATTTCATAACTCAGCTCTCTTATCTGATATCAGTAACTTTTCTCAATTTTTTGTTGTTATTGTGGTACAGCTATTCGAACTGCAGATGAATTTTCAAAAATAATGGCATATTTCTATTATGGAGCATTTAAGCCACCTTGTTTGAATGACATTGAAGATGGCCAGGAGGAAGAGTTGATCCCATCTGTTCCCATCAACAGTAACTGATGCAAAAGTTATTTGTACGAAAGTACTTGAATGAACGAAAATTTGCATGAACAATGTAGTCTATGTATACTTTATGTGGCATTTCCTTTTGTATCTTCCCAGAACTTGAGAAGGCTGTATGCTACTGTTCATGTAACCTTGAGTATCGTATCATTGATTCAAAATTACCATTATGTTGAGAAGTGTGGTGTATTCTTTGTGTTTCCATGATCTCAAGCAAGCTAAGCTCAATCATGCTATGTAACATCCTGACTTGGGTTGGTTATAAACTATAAACATCTTGATGCACGAGCAAAGAAAAGGAACTTGAGCCAATTGAAGAACCTTGACGTTCTACTTCAAGGTTGTATAAATTCCAACTTAAAAAACTGACACTTGGAAGAAACATTACACTTGGAAATATTCTTAATCTTGAATGAGATGTAATTATAATAAATACTCAAATTTGTAACTCTTGAAGAAATTAGTTATTGTGAACACCACAGCAGCAGAAAGCATTGTGGTAATGGAATCTGAATGCAAAGAGTTGGTTTGTGCTGGAGCCATCAAACTTGCAGTCAGCTACACCAACGGTTCTCTTTGTCGTCTTCTCTCCAAAAACTGTAAGACATTTCCCTGAGTTACGAGACACCCAGAACCGGAATTCTTTGTGGTTCAGTTTCTTTGGTGGATTGACTGATTTCCAATCAGCCTCAGCTAAGCTTTCTAATGACTTCAACGACCGAAGGCTAACCTTGCCATGCTTGTCTACAGTTAGATAGCTTTCTCCACCTGAGCACCGGTCCATGTAGTCACTAAACCTGCAACAGAAAACTCTTTAAACTTCTTCGTGATGATCTCGTGTTCAAGATGAGAATGGTTTAAAATGTCAGGGTCTAGAATGGAGAATGCCACGTTTATGGTTTACCTGTGGTAGCCAGAAGCTGAACCGGAGGTGGATTTCCAACCATAATAGGAATTATAATCGGCTGAGGTGCCGCCTTTGATATTGGGAACCGAGTAAACACCCCTATCATCTGCATCCACAAAATCAGATTGCAAGGCACCAGCAATTAGACTGTCATCAAAAGCTGTCATGTGAGGGTAGGCTTCACTGGCAGGACACGAATGTGACTCACAGTTGGAGCATTGACCACAAAGTTTATTACTGTTCAAACCCTCAACTACAAGATGAATCATTGCAAGAACAACTAGGATGAGATAAAGGTAGAATCTGTCCATGTTTTACAATGAATCAGTTCCTGGTATTTCAGTGCAGGCCTTTCTTATTTGCTAAGCCAAGATCAGGCAGAGCTATATATAGATCAAGAGATCACGTCAGGTCAGGAGACCAGCTGAACATACGGTTTCATCAGGCAAGGGCGCTATTTGGATTCTGAGGTGATTCTTGGTTTTATCAGCTTCTACTATGTACCTTGGATGTACTGAAGGGGCATTTCTGGGATATCTTCACTAATGCAATTCTCTCTGACGTGATGCAATCTATAAACCTTTTCAGCTTTTGGGAAGAAAAGAAAACATGTTACTATATATGCTTTGGATGATAACGAGAGTAAGCTCGTCTCGTATTATAGCTTAGAACCATCGTAAGAGATCTGTGGAATATGCAACATTATGATCTTTTCATTTGAGTCAGATCAGCATCTTTTGTACTTCAAACGGAAAATCTTCATTTAATCTGTGTTTTCCATCCTAATTACCTATCACTTTCTATATATCCAAACAGTGAAGAAAGAGTAGAGGTGTGTGTCCCTTGACCACGAGCCAATATTCACATTGTTTCATTGTTTTCATGGTGTTGACATCTTCTTTCTTTGAAAGAAACTATGCTTAAAACATTTATTTCTTACCTGGAATGAGTTCACCTTTAGACCCGATTTGTTCTATTGCATCTTTTTTACGATGAAGTTGTCGTATGCAAATTGTCCAAAGTGAAAACTACAATTTTTAAGTCCTGTAAAACAGACTGTTAAAAGTTGCAGACCCCAGCACAGGATTTGATGTTGACAATGACGATGATACCGAACCAATGGCCTCCAAATTATTATTTTTTGGCTTCTCTTACAACTTGAGAGATGGCTTGAGGGCTGCACATTCTGCATAAACCAAACTAAGCAAAGTAGGATCCTATATCTCTTAACTGGTTCAACCATTAAAGCATGAAAATGGAAGGCCCGCGTGTCTGCCATATTCCTTCCTAAAGATTCAACTAACCCGCCATTTCAGACATATCATACTCAAAACAGCTAAATAGAGCTGAAGGTGGTGAGGAATGCTATTAATGATCGAATCTTAATTAAACAAAACTGTATATACTCAAAAACTCTATCCTCTTCCAGTGCTTTTACTGTCAAATACTACTTAATAAGAGCAAATTACATGCTAAGTTCGGCTTTTAAATCACAAATTGATAAGAATTGACACTTGAGATAACACCTTCTTTGATGATAGCATTAAAGTTGTCACACAGACTACAGTTTCAGACTTAATTTCTGTCAACAAAATTGGTACCATGTATGGACTATATACTATGCTAACTAATGTTATTTTATTTCTTAGCTTGTAGCATGATATACATCAACATGAGATTGATTCCAAGACAAACGGAGGGCAGCGGAGCTAAAGGCTCGTCAGAGTAGAAACTTTCTACATCCAAGGGGCATCTGGAGCATGCAGCAACTTTTCATTGGTCATGTCGACAACTCATTTTTAAACCTGGCAAGATCAGATATTCCTTACAAAGTTTAGTCAACTGTCGAAGTCTCCAATATCTTGCGAAGCTGTAGCCTCCCGGATTCTTGTATAAATTCCCAATGAATTCGTCTTAGATGAGGTCCTTAAAAGTTCGCTCTGCTCATCACTCCATTTCATCTATTTCTATCACTTCCAAGTTAACGGTGGTCCAAGTACAGCTTAGCACAATGTTTCCAATTTCTTGATCTACCCATCAAAACTCAGGTTAGATTGGTTGGTCTCTTGACGTCATTTTCATTATTAATCACCAGCTGTGGCCAACGAGAAAAGATTGAAGCTCATGAACAGAGGGTCATTATGTGACATTTATCTTCTCCAAGGTTTGTTCGTATAAAAATTACACGCATAAAAATCTGTACTTATATAGGCTTAACCATGCAAGAATTTTTGTTAATGTGGCTATAATTCAATATTTTTTATTAGATAAATAAGTCAAATAGAAATTTATAGGCTTTTCCTTATATATGTGAACTTTTTATAGGCTTGATTTTCTTATTAAGTATATTAGGTGCGATATGATTATTCTACAGGGCTATTATCATACTTGAATACAATTGATGGTTATGTCTGACAATTAGCGAATTTCATTAGTTGTTAACTGATAATATCAACTGTTAGCTAATAACATATTAATATAGTGGATTTGACTAGCGGATATATCAGTTGTTTATTTAAATATGTTTGATAAAAATAACTGTATAATATTAGTTGTTTACGTATAAAATAACTTACGAGAGTATGACTTAAAAAAATTACAAGAACACGAGTATTAACTGTTTATATCTTAGTATTTTTTTGAATATTCTCGTAAGAATTTACATAGAGCAAAAAAAGTCAACATTATTATTTTTTCAATATCTTCCATTGAGTTTTTAGAATACAGAAAATCCTCTCAATTCAACTTTTCAATGATAAATGAGCTAGATTTAAAACTTTTTGAGATCTTCTTGAATTTGCACCATGAAGGATCAACTGAAAAACTTAAGAGATTATTAATATGTCACTAAAAATAAGCTTCAAAATGGGATTGATCGGATCACGTTAGGATTTTTTCCTCAAATGTAGTACCAACGAGCTTAATATAAAATTAGGTCTATAAAAATGATATCGATTTAATTTCTAATTTAAGGAATATAATTTTTTCTTATTTTAATTTAAAATTTTTAAAAATTTAAAATTGAAACTATATTTTAATATATTAAATTAAAATAAAATTATTTTGAAAAAACCATTTATGTTAATCTCTTAAACGTAGATAAAAATAATTAATTTAATTTGACTTATTAATTTTAGATTAAATTGAATTGAATTAAAAACAATATACAAATGATAAGAATATTATATACTAAATATTGATATAAAAAGGGACCTAAATATTGGGTCTATAGGAAAGTGATTAATATAATATAATTAGAGGTAACAAATTTAAAAATATTTAATTTTTTGAAAATTTTAATTTAATATTAAATGTTTTAAAATTTTAATTTAATGAGTAACTTTTTAAATTTTGTATAAATTAAGAAAAATTTCTATCTCTATCTCTTTGAGTAATTTATAATAACCTTTAGATATAATTATCTTTTAGTCCCTTAATTTCTTAACCGTTAGAGGAAAATGCTCCTCATAGAAGCACTTTCAAAATTAGCGAATTTAATTCAATCCGTCAACACAATGAGCTGTTTACTAAATATAATTATCAGCAATTTGACATGATCAAACAACTAAAACCTTTTAATATGCCAAAAAATAGCCAATAAGTCATTTACTAAACAAGGCCGTTAGGTTTACATTATTTATAATTTGACTTAAAATAGTAAAGGAGAGAAGATAAAAAGCTTAAGCTACTTTTATTTTTTTTGAAGTATTCTACAAGTGTGATTATGCAAGATTCAACAACAATAAATCTTCTCTTCACAACATATTTCAATATGTTATACAACCTTTATTTTTTAATATGTTAATTTTTTGGATTAGAAAAACTTAAATTGAAGATTTTAGGATTTTGAAAAAAAAACTCATAAATTTAATTTGAATAAAGCACTACAATTGTTTATTGTTCTCTTGTGATTAAGTCATGAGATTAGTTTATAACTGCACTAAAATGAGTTTTCAGTCAATTTTGGGACTTGTTTTTAATTAAATTATGTTTTTTCATGTAAATAAGTTATGTGATTAGTTAATAATTACACCAAAATGGGTTGTTAATTGTTTTTGTAATTTAGTTATGCTTAAATCTTGTGTTCATCATGTTTTACTTGAGTTTTTATAACATTTTTTGTTATGCGTTTTACATGTATGTGTTTTTTAGACGACAACCATTAGTCAATTGAACCCCAAATTGCAATGGTTGGTAAGTTTCAATAACTTTTTAAAATAACTTTGAGGTCTTATAGAAGTTGAAAATATTTTAACACATAGGTTGAGAAGCAACTTAATAAAACTGTTGAGATTGTCATGTCAGAGCGTTGTGGAGAGCACTATAATATAGAGATTTTGATTAAGAGAAAGAACCATTTGTAGGTTTGTGAGATATCAAGTACACCTGGGCCAAATGGAGTAGTAGAAAGGCGTGCACACTCACACAATAAAGGACATGGTGAGGAGCATAGTGATGAGATTTACACCTTTTTGAGTACCAGTGGAATGAGGCATTAAAGACAACATCCTAGATCCTCAACCATGTTCCTAGTCAGTTAGTTCCCAAAATTTCTTTTGAACTATAGATCGGTAGAATTTTTGTTGGAGTATGGTTGGGTCGGTCGTGCTGGGCTCGAATTCAGTCATAACGACTCATGAGCCAATCGGTCCATCCTTCAAGGATTGGTCTCACACCTATAGGCTAAGCAAGGCCCAGGCCCAGGGTCAGATATATACAACCTACTTCCAGACGAAAACTTCTCATGCAGAAGTAGAAGTCTACGTAAAGACTTAAACCTAACGTCCATCCCATATATAAGGTATGATTTTATCACAATGAGGGTACGTAACTCAAAAACCCTAGTTCTCTCTGCTTTTCGGCTTCCCAACCTTCACAAAAAGACTTACTTGAGCGTCGGAGGGGCTAATCGGGAAACAACCCCGACGTGCCTTCTTTATTTTGCAGGAACCTTCAAGCCGAAGCTAATCAATCTCATGGATCCAAACGGCAACGTGCAGCCTCGTCAGAATCAGGCTGAACCATAACTTAATCTTAATTTTGGAGTCTAGCAAGAATAGACATAAATTGTGATTGTCGTATGAGTAAACGTTAATGAGAAACTTCTCTCGTGTGGACTATGTGATTCATAGTAAGTATGGCAATGGACTAATTAGACCAGCCCGACTCCCAAATAAAATTTAACCTAAAGCTAGATTGAGCCTAGCTCATATTGTCAAAGCCCCGATTAGAGTTCGAGCGGCTCAAAAACCTATTAAAGCCCATCAAATCCCTTATCACTTAGCTTTAAACTTACGTGACTCAACCACACCAAAAGCTTCGAGTAGATCATCTACTTCGATTGCCATTTACCTACTATACATGCTATTTGACTAGCTTTTCTTCTATGTAACTTTGAAATTTAAAAACAAAGCAAAACTAGCTTTGAAATGTAAACATTAATCCACCTCATACATAAATGATTTTCTAACTAAGCTAAACTTAAACACCAAAAAGGAAACAAAAATCAGCAAGAATAGAAGTGAATGACCTGCAACAGAGAGAGAGAGAAACAAGTAGTAAAAAAAGTGTATTCGAAAAAATATTTGGAAATGAAAAGGATATTGATCAAAGTTGAAAGCTTATTGTTAGCGAAAGCTCTTTCTACTAGTAACTTGGCTTAGCAGTTATTTCAGGCATCTGCCCCAATCTTTATTTTTTTTTCAAATAGCTCATTTACTCATATATCATATTTAAAATGGATTGATCGAGAAAGATTTCTTGTTCTTTTTATAATTTATAAGAAAGTTATAAGATCATGATTGGATCTGTATATGTTTGGTAAAAAGAAGAATCTTCTCCTTTGAGAATAATCCAAAAAGAAAAGTGTTCAATTGGAACATGAAAATGTGACTGAATTTGTCCAAGTTACTCTTTGGGATGGAGTGGAGGAAAGAAGGAGCTTCTCTAACGAGAAAAAGGATCCAATGACTTCAAAAGAATTGAACGAGGAGCCGTATGAGGTGAAAATCTCATGTATGGTTTTGTAGAGTGGTAATAAGGGTGACTTATCTGTCAACTTTTTCACTATCACCCCCAAAAACCAAACTTTGGCTTACGTAAAGTTATCAGTGTTGGAATTATGCCCATGAGCCAATCTTTATGTAATAAATTGAACACTAAAGTTTTGTGATTATTAATTTTGATTAATGACATGGCAAATGATTTTATTATCATATTATGTTTATTGCTTTTATTCTAATATGATAAGTAATTGATTAAATTTAAATACTTGCCATCATAATGGAGATTATGATAATGAGAGTTAAGTCTTTAGGATTTAATCTAAAAAATGTTCTTGATCATAGGATCATCAAATAAGGACTTTAATGATCTGATTAGATCAATATATATGTAATAGTATCTATTAGATAGATACTAGTAGATCTCATTTACTAAGTTACATATATAGATGATGCATATGAAGATATGATCATTGAACTGACCAAATTAAGAATTCACAATGGTTAATATTACCAATGAACTGTCAAGTGAGATATTCTCATAAGGATTTAAATGTATATTTTTCCTTTGACCTAAGATCATCATGGGAATCAATACGTTACTAATTATGTTTTGATGTCGGACACCTAGCGTGTAAAAATGCTAGTTGAATAATCATTGGATATAATTAAGTACCTACCTAATTAGTGGTAAGTCAAGATGGGATCCATCGACTCTAGGTAATGAGTTTGAGCTCTATATTGTCATTGATCTAAATAGTTGTTTCAAGACCTTGGCCAAGGCGATTGAATGAGTGAGAAAAAGGAATTTTCTAAGTCATTCATCAATCATTAATAATCGACATGTAACATAGTTGGTTATCTAATAAGGTTTGACAGTTAAACGGATAATCCAGAGTTGTAATGATGGAAAGTAATAATACATTATCCTTAAAATAAGATTATGTCTTTGTAAGGTTATTACTTAATACTATTCGGTCGTTGAGGAGTGTTGCTATACGCTAATTTTGATTAGTAATTAATTAGATTAATTACTAGCGGCTTAGCGATGAATCTATGTGGTCACACATTTACGAGTGTAAAATTTTCCGTTTATGATTATTTAATTTATTATAAGATAATTTATTAAATAATCTATATGACATATTATTATTTTTTGCTAGCACAGAAAATATAATTAATATTGAAAATTCTCTTGTACAAAATAAATGAATAAAATAAAATAGTTTTATTTTATTTCATTTTATAAATAATAATAATTCTTTATTGCTGTTTATAATAATTGTTTATTACTGTTTATAATTAAAAAAGAAGAAAAATTGTCAGATGGCCTTGGTGGTTTTGTTTTGGTTTGACATTTAATCCAAAACAAAATGAACTAACGTGTTTTTTGGTTTTCAAGTTTCAAAATAACGTTAGAACAAAAACAAGAAAAGTAGAGATGTATTTTATTATTGTTTTCTGTACATGCATGCATGAGAAATAAAGAGAAGAGAAACTCTATCATGTTTTTCCAGTTTGTTTTTTCGTAAAATGCACTACGCGAACAACAGTAAAGAGTTTGATAATAGAGATACATCAGTGAAGTGAGTAAGTGTGACCATCGTTTTACGAAGACAAGAGTAAAAACAAATAGAGATACTCTTTTTTGTTTCGGGATGTTAGAGAGAAAACGAAGACAGAGAAATGTTCTTTGAATTTCGTTCTTTGTACGGAAAAGTATGCAAGAGAAAAGTTTGGGAAAATTTTTTCTTCATTCTCAAAGAAAGGGTTCTTCTTTCCTCTTCAAATTTATCTATATTCATATTAAGTATTAAAAGCGAGATATATTTTTTAGTGTGGAACACATAGAGACTTCGTAGTTTCGAAGTTTAGTATCGATTAATCCTTACGAATTTCAGGTATTTATTCTACCTATTCTGATTAAAACGTATTTTTTTTCCGCTGCGTATTGCGATCCTTCAATCAAAGTACAATTAACTTCTGGATTTGAAATTACTGATTATATACCAGATATTGCCCATAATTTACAGGAACATTCCAAAGTCTTAATAAGAGAGGGAAGGGTTAAGGATTTACCCTGTGTGAAATATCACATTATTCGAGAAATCTTAGATGTTCTCGGAGTAAAGAATCGTCAATAAGGGCGTTTTAGTGTGTTGTAGATTATTATCCAAGACTTGTATCAATTGATGATGTCATGAAAATTGCTAAAAATATGTAAAGTCTATAGCTAACTCAATAATGAAAGTTTCGTAAGAATACTAGAGCAAATTACCATGAGACAGAAGATCCTATTATTCAATAAAAAAGTAAAGAAAAATGGAAATTCTTAAAAGATGAGATCCTAATCATGGATTAACGAAAATATGCAAAATTTCTATTTATCTTTGCCATTCAAAAAGACATTATCAATCATATAACCTTTTTTTTTAGAAGTTTCTTTCTTATTCTTGAGCCTTTTTGAAAACAAGAGATCAATAGCTTGGTAAAGGGTTATACAGTATCTGCAAGAAGAGAAGTGAATGATTTGCAAGATAGGGAGAGAAAAACTAGAAATATCAAAGAGTAACACTGTGTATGGCAATCTAAGATTTAAAGGAAACGAGAGTAAATTTAAATGAGGAAACGAAAGGAAAGGAAAAGAAGTGAAATTTAATTTCCTTCGTTTGGATTAGAGTTTCTTAAAATAAGTGAGAGGAAATAGAATTTCCATT
>JAOTIZ010000005.1:7297791-7320579 GCA_027123425.1 Erythroxylum panamense
TAAATAAAGATAAGCTTATTTAAATTCAGTATGTATGTATGAATGTAGCATGAAAATTTAAAAGAAAAATAAATAGTTCATTCATATTAAATAAGCTTATCTTTTAAAAAAAAGAGGCGGGTAAACCGGTACCCGATGGGAGTCAAACCCCCAACGGGTACGGGTATGAGGGGTGCCAAAAAATCCCCGATGGGGATGGGGGCGAGTTCATGGGGCGGGTACGGGGGATGACATACCCGCCCCGTTGCCATCCCTAGTTGCTGCATTGATATGTGTTGCTGCATTCCAGAAACTCCACCTTCAAAATTCAGCATCAAAAGCTATGATAATCCTTCTATAGACATGAAAGTGATGATTTGTAATGAACTGCCAATTGCTACCTAGACAATCCAATTTATTCAAGTTAACTTCTCTAATTTTTGTTTCCAACATACAAAAAACCTAGGCTTTTCTTTTAGGACAAAATCCCTTAAAGCATTAAGCTTTGAAGGATTGTTTATTCCGCAAACTTTTCATACTATCAAAGTCATAGGCAAGTTGTTTTCCCTTTGGAGCTTTTCCTATTGCTCCTCACACTTTTATGAGATGTAGCCTGTTCAAACTGGTCCTCTCGATTACTGCTATTTTGCATATCTGCCTTTGGAAAACTTTGTTCCTCCTATTGACTAGTCGAGGCTCCCTCACTTGGATTAGTATCATTTGATTCCTTCTCATTTCCCCTTTTGTTAGTTGAACTCTTGTAGACATCTACTAATATATTATATTGTTCTTCACTCTATTTGACTGAGTCATTGTTATTCTCCCTCAGATTGCACTCTTTTATTTTCACAGGTTCATTTGCAGATTGGAACATCCCATGGTTTTCCTCTACTTGTTCTGACTCTTCTATCTTTTTGTGATCTTCAGGCTCATTCTTTTCTAGTCCCATCACTTCCCAATAGTCCCCTTTTAGGAATACTCCGTTTCCATTCCTTACCTCAAGCTGTAAGAGATAGTTTCCATTGATAGGTCACTAATACCTTATCTTCTCTAAGTGAGTTCTCTTCGACTAACCTTAGGATAAGGATACTATCTTTTATTTCCTTGGAAATGTCCTTACTGACACATAACCAGGCAAATCCTATTCTTTTCCTCATAGTAGTATTTTCATCCATGCATATAGACTTCCCTAGATAGCTCGCAAGCATACTCAATCCTTTTGTAGTCTAATATTTCAAAGGAATATTATGGATGTTCACCCATAGGAGAATACTCTTCATTCTAATTTTCTCTAACTCCATACCTGGTTGCCAATGTTGTAGAAATAAGGGGAGTTGTGATATATGCCAAGGGCCTTCTTCTATTACCTTTTGAGCTTCCAATTTGGAAGAAAAGGTAAAGATTATATTATCCTCTTTAGATAGCATTACCTCCATTAATCCTCTTCCTTTCCAATTTCTTGTTGCCCATGCTTGTATGATAGGAAAAGCAGACATTTTATCCATGAAAAAACTAACAAGAGTAGCTTCCCATGTCTTGGCTTCTTGTTGTAAAATACCTAGGTTAGGTGCTATCATTAGCTTACCTTCAATATCAACCTGAGGGCTAATCACTAGAGAAGAGTCTGAGTTATTACCAACAACTTTTTCCATATTCTCCTAGGTCTTCTAGCCTTGTTTCCATATCCGGTTGATGTGATTTGCAGGCTATTATGTTAGTTCGAAGATTTACTCAATGCGCATCTAAAAGGTGACAGCTGTGGGTTCCTTCGTTTTAAAACAAAAAAGTATTTATTTTTGACCGAATGGTTATGCATTCTTTGACTATGTAAACATTACCTTACTAAGGGAATGTTATGTTGGGTTTAATTAAACACTTCACTGATTGTAATTAGTTTAGGGTTGGTGTATGACAATGAAAGATGACACATCAATAAAATTTTATTGGTTTACGAGTCTTTACTAGTTTTTTTAATGAAAGCCGACAAAAGGGTAAATTATAAGGATATTTTTTGATAATTTTAAAAAATGTTCTTAAAATATAAGGTATCTTTTACATTTAAAAACTATTATTTTAATTTTATCAAAAAGGTACTTGTAATTTAATAATCAACTATGTCATGTAAAACTTTTATGAAAGCAATCATAATATAGGAGGTCCAATGTAATGAGCCTAATTCTTCCATTGAACTCAATGACTACTCTTTTTTTTAAAGGAGGTCTCACCAAGGCCCTCAAATCCTCTGTCCCTTTTCTCCTGTCCTTATCTTGTCCTATTGAATCTCAACTATTTATTTATGTAGGGAGTCCCACATAAATAAATAGCTGAGATTTAATGGGATAGGATAGGGACAGGAGAAAAGGGACAGAGGATCACGTCCCCTCACCAAGGCCTAACTCATTCGAGGTGAAACTGGTTTTTCATTGAAGTATATACCCCAAAATTAACCTGCAATTCCATTGTAGATGTTGATCAATATTGTTTCAGGATTATCAGCTAATTAACTACTCTTCATATGCAACTTTCCTTTTGCATTACTATCATTAATTTCCAATTTTCTAGATAGATTCTTTAGAAGGGAGAAGGTAATTCTTCAATTTTCAAAATCCTGAATCATTTCAGGAAATTAAAAATTAGTCAAAAGAAAACCCGACTTGTCTACGAGGAAGGAACAAATGACGTCTAGTTTGTGAATTTGCTAGAAATTCTTCCATTTTCCGTCTGATGAACAATGAGATAAAGGATGAGTCTTTACCTAGTCCAAGAACACGACCTGTCAAACTTAACGATTGGAAACTTGCTTTAATTGACTAGGACTCCATGTTCAACATGTTAAGACGAGGGTTCATCTGGATTATGACATAGTTTGTGTCATTTGCCTTGATTCAAATCGTCCGAATCTAACTCTGTAAGAGGAAACCAGAAGAAAAGGAAAAGAAGAATAACGCAGTTTGTTCAATGGAAAACCAATTATCTCCAAGTTCAAGCAAATCTTTTTACAGAAGAAACTTGTTGAAATAAACATCTAAGTACAAACGTGTTACATTTTGATGCTTCTTTATGTAGATTGACATCAAATGAGGTTATGCACAGCACAAGCAGGAACGATTGAGTTCCAGCCAATGGACATCCTTATTCTATGAGAATCCTAGCTAATTCTCCAACACTGACAATTCTATCAAACATTTAGAGCTTGGAAAATCATCACCACAGACACAGAAAAGTTCACAAAGTCACGGCATTTGATGACATACGAAAAATGACAAACTCTTAGACTCCTGTTATACACGAAAACATTCTGTGACTTCTGAACCTGACAAGTTGCTTCTGTGGAGAAGGAGCAGCACCCATTACAGTCCTGCTCCTCTTATAATCTCCGTAGGTGAAGTCATCAACAGACATGTGCCGGCGGTGAAACTTTCTGTCTAGTGGCACGGCATGGTTTTGAGCTGACGGTGAAGGGTTGACATCAAGCTGATGATTAGCAGACACCATATGATCAGAACTGACCAAAAAGTCAGAGATGTTGTAGGATTGGGCAGATTCGGATGAGAGAAACTCGTATTTCCGACGAACTTTGTTCTTCTTTATGGCCCTGTAGACCATCGGAATGAGACCATCCATTGTCAAAGACGTGTCGGTTTTGAGAAAGTGGAGACTTTGGCTAAAATTGGGTTTGGTAAGGTTGTGTATGATCGTGATATATACTTTTTAGAGAGCCATTTTTTCTTTGCATGATTATAATAGTCAAATACGTCAATTTTTCACCTTGTACATTAGCAATTAACATTGATTCCAAATGAAGGATAAAACAAAGAAGCTTCTTAACATAATTTACTGAATATGTTGTTTTTAATTAAGTAGGGTTTAATTAATATAAGAACATGACATTGATTGTAATTTTTTAACGAACTTCTTTTATTTTGTGTGAGTATCTCATTGACCACTTGCTAAAAGCTTAATATAAATCTTGCATAATTAAAGATTAGAGTAATTTATATATAAGATGGATGACTTTTTCATATGAATCACTTCTAATTAAGATAATATTATGAAGACCGAAAAATACTCTCAATAATTATTAAGAATAAATTACAGATGGAATTAATGATTAAAAACTCAATTGATTCGTCCAACTCAATCTTAAAAACTTTAAACAGTCCAACTTTTCAATTCAGTTTTGAAATTTTCGGTTCGATTACTCTAGTTATTAAAAATTGATCAGTTTATTAATTAATTAGTTAATTTTTGTAAATTAATAAATTCTTATAAAATAAAATAAAATAAATCAATTAAGTTTTATTTAACAATTTTTTTCAATTAAACTTCAAATTATTCAATGAGTAAAGACAATCATATTTCAAATTCTTTAATTTTAATCAATCTTTAGCTGAATTTAGGACGATCTAATATCAGTTGAACCTTTTAAACTTTAAACCTGATCTTGTCTTACCGGTTTAAATTTCAGTCCAATTTTCAAATCATTAGATGGAGCCCTTGCTTATATATGAACTTCCTTTCCTAATTAAGAAAAAAATGATATTTAAAATATTCAAATATTAAATACTTGTAATAATTATTTTCATGTAGTAGTTTCATAAGATGGCCATGGGTAGTGTTACTTATATAACACCTGATTTACTGTAAACCGGTAACCATATTATAACAATGTAATAAGGACTCATTTCTTTTCTTATGCGTGATGATTTTTCTATATATTTATATTTATATTTGTATATATATATTTATATTTGTATTATAAACTTGTATCTCTGGTTTTCGTGGTTTTTTATAAAATTGCACTGAGAAGGGCAAGTCGTTGTTATTATCGGCGTCGTCGTTATTATCATTATATTCCAAAATCTCACAATAAAACAAAATTTAAGAGGTTTGATAATACACAATTTTATCTCTTGTCTTAAAAAGGTGGAATCAGGCACACCAGTTGCTCCCACACTCAGGCCCGATCAGGTCGTGAGAGAGGTAAATCACTGTTTATCTCAGTCGACCGCCTAACAGAGTGACCCTTTTATTTCCGTTGCCGGGAATCGAACCCAGATCTTTATCCCAATTTTTTTTGCTAGATTGCCAACTAAGCTACCCGTGCGGGCACACAGCTTTATCCCTATATTATAGAGAGAGTATACTTACAAATATAACAGAATAATAATAATGCAGGTCAAAAGAGTAAATCCGATAATGCAAGGACAAGTATGCATAATAAATGAAAGACTATTTCGTTGCGTGTGTCTATATGTACATGTCGTGTAGCAAGTGCTTGAGAGTGAAACTTATACAAACCTCTCGTGTCAGTGACAAATATCTAAAGTTTGGCGGGAGAAATTATTTTTATAATAAAAGATTAGACATTTAAATAGGATTATAGTGATACGGCAATACATTGTACACGCAAACAATCAAACTAAGAAAAAGATTAAAATGACAACATTAGCTGTTTCTTCACAAGGAAATAAACAAACATATCGCTGTTTAGATGAGCAGGTGGGGCTTAGGCAAGAAGATACCTTCTAGCACTTTGCTTGCCAATTTGCAATTCTTTTGTCCTCCAAGTTAAAAAGCAGCCTTTATTTGTCAAAAACGTCAATCGATTTGACCCTATTTTTATATTTTTTAACTCACGAAATATTTTTTAAAAAAATTAATTATAAAAATATACCTTTAAGTCATATATTTTCAGATTAATTTCTGTCGAATCAGATAAGTTTTTCTAACCTTAAATTTTAAATAACTACATACATAAAGACTATTTAAACCTGCTATCTCAGTTAAACGAGACAAGATCTTCTGTCCAATTTTATGGTATCTTATTGTGTTCAGTAAATCTCAATCATTTATTTTTATGAGACCCGCATTTATTTATACAAGACCTACACAGAATTCACATAAATAAATGGTTAAGATTTACTGGACACAATAAAACACCATCAAACTGAATAGAAGATCTGGACTCCAATTAAACCATAATAACTTTACATTTAATTTTCACTATCAGGTTAAAAGTTTCTAGCATGTCAAAGTTGCTTGTGCTGGTTCGGTCCTTAAAGTTCGATTATTGCCAACGTTTCTAAGTGTTGACTTCTGTTGTCGTAATTCTGTGGGCGGTAACACGCATCCTTATCCTCTTCACAGTTTCTGTACAGTTCGCTGAACAAGGCAGCCATTTCTGGTTGAGAATCGTTCGCTTTTTCTGTCACTGTTCGTCCATGGCTGACAGAAGCCGGCATGGATCGGTTGACTATCTTACAATAAGCCCTGTGTACCTTCCTCTGCCTCTTAGAATATTTCTTCCAAAACAGTCTCATACCTGGACTACAGAAGCATCATGTTTATGCCTAAAGACAAAACATTAAAACTTATATGTTAGCTTTTCTGATTCAAGTTATCATTCATTTCCCTTTCGCATGGGCCATTAAACAGACATGCCTGAGGGTGTTGGTGCAAAAGATAACGATGGTTCCACTTGGATATCGTCAACATTCTAGGCAAGTGTTAACCCAGATTATTATCATATTCAGTATCCAATTTGGAGACATTTTACTTGATGGCATACATACCAACTAATCTAGATAAGCTTCAATGCACTTCAGTTGACAAGTCGCAACCATGAACTTCTAAGTTCTGACGTCAACCATCAGCACAAGTAACCGTTAATAGTTTTAAATGATAAAACAAGTTTCCTAGTTCTGCACTCCCGTGGATGATTATTCCCCTTTCAGTTATTAATTGACCAACTTGGTTCTTGAGCGTGTGCAATATTCCCAGAAGAAGGGATTAAAAATAAAGTTTGAAAATCGATCATGTTTGCGTGTGCACATGGAAAGTGTATCGTAATCCTATCTCTTAAATGAAAAGCTAAAGCCTAGTATGACGTCCAAGGCATCTTAAGCACCACCAACAACTCTTCAGATCCTCTAACCAAAGTAAAGCGTTTAATCATGTTTAAGCTTACGTACACAGCATATATTCTAATCTGATATTAGACAGCTTGAAATAATAACAGGCAACCTTCTACTCTTTCCCAGCTGCTTTGTGGCTGTGAACTACTCAAACTCATTCAACAACAAGGTCAAAACTAACCAAGGACAGTATCAGTGAGTTGGATCGCAGAAAGATTGTAATATTGAAAGGGTATCATCCTTCTGTATCTTGACTTTTAACATGACCTTCACCTTTCACTTTGTAATACTAAATTTGCTCTTATTTTGGTTTAGAATCTCTGTACTTTGACTAACATTAGCTTCACCTTCTTCACTGGGATGTTCCTCCACTGGAAGAAACAGTTGTTCATAAGACCACGATAAAACAAATGGTAGAGATGCATTTTCGTAACTTTTGTTGATTACATCATCAGCTATACAGCAGATTTGAGCCAATGTTAGACAGCGGGTCAGCTTCAAGTGACGTTTCAAATTTTTTAAATTATATTTTAGACAATCTTTTTATAATTACATAATTAATCATTTCAAAATTTTCTTTTAAAAATTAAATTCTAATTTTATCCTTAAATATTTACATTTTCTATTTTACCCTTAATTAATATTAAAATTTATGCTTTTTCTTTTTTCCCAAAAAATGTTTTCTTCTTCTCTACTCTAATGTCACTCTCCTCCACTCCTAACCTCTTTCTTGTCTAACTCCAACCACTTTTTCTCCATTTTTTCTAATTTTATTAAAATTGTTATCACTAACAATCACAACATAATTCCAACTGGAAAATACTTTAGGATGAATGAAAATCACTAATAAAAGGGATAGAATTTAACTTAAAAATTTCCTTCTAATCTATATGAAGTTCTATACGTTTCCAATAGAGTTTTAGGGTGCTAATCTCTATAATTTCTTCTCTAATCTACTTCAAAACAAACAAAATGAGTAAATATGTGAAAAAAGCTTCACATGTAGAAGAAACATGTTATTTTTGTACCTTTACTATCTGGAAATATGGAAAAGAAGGAGAAGGGAGTTTATATTTTGTTAGTTTCTATAAAAACAGTTGTTGTCTTATATATATCTCTGCTCCTCTATTTTTTAAAATGGGATGGGTTTGGTCTTTGTTAAAGGGTTGGATTTGTAGACTTTAAAATTCTTCCCTCTTAAAATAATTTCGTACTCTAAATTAAATTATGTACTTAAGGATTCAAATAAATAAGGATTTCGACATCAAACTGCATCCTCTACTTTCTAAGTAGCCTCTCTTGGAATCTCTCATCTCTTTAATTTTCTAATTTATCTATCGAATAGCTCCACTGGCTCCTCTTTATAAGTCATCTCTTTTTAAACCTTAATCTCAAGCCTCGATAAAATACAGCTAGGATCCAATCAGTTCTTTCTCAACATTAAGACGTAAAACATATCACGAATCTGTGATAACTCTAGAGGTAAGCCTAATTTGTAAGCTAACGACCCTATACATTGTATAATCTTATATGGCTCAATGATTCTTGGACTAAACTTTTCTGTCCTACCAAACTTCAAAATTCTTCTCCAAGGTGATACTCGCAAAAATACCATATCCCCAACATCAGACTTTATTTCTCGATGATGTTGATCAAGAAAAATCTTTTGTCAATTTTGAACTACTTTTAAGCATCACCTTACCGCCCCTATTTTTACCACTATCTCTTCAACCAACTCTGGTCCCTCCAATAAATTGGCAGTCTCTATATCTGATGGATAAACTAGGCATACCAATTTAATTTGAGAGAATAAAAGTAAAGTCCATTAGTTTGAATGAATAGAAAATATTGAAAGTCGAAGGGAAAACTTAAGAAAATACTACAATAATTGATAAAGCCAAGCACCGCAATTATTGATAAAGCTCTCGAGGATGTCACCGGCCACATAAGCATAAAGACCAACATAAAATGAAAGAATCAATTTCGAATTTGAGAAGAAAAAGACTGAACTTTTTATTTCTGAATCACACAAAAATACACCTTATAACCCCTATTTATAGTAAAAGAAAACTCCTAATACTATTAGGAAACAGTCTAGATAATATAGAATCATAATAAAGATTTGAAAGAAAGCTTCTAGTACTATTAGGAATCAACCTAGATAATATGGAATCATACTAAAGATCTAAAAAAACACTATTAAGAAAAAATTAAACAATACAAAATCAAACTAAAATTCTAAAAGAATAAGGAAACTAAGTCCTATGCATGGTCGTAAAATTTCAGGCCCAACGGATAAAGCTTCACTAGATTGGTTTCATATTCAAAACTTGCAATCACACATATACAACCGAATATTGAATTATTTGTAAAACTCCGAATCCCATTACCACCTTGCACGAAATTATCATGTAAATTTAAATATAATGGGTTTAAGATAAAGTTCACTTATGTTATGACATCATTCTCCCCCTTTTGAAAAGCATTTTCTCTCAAATCTTTGTTGTTCAAGTAAGGAGACAAATCACCAACATTAAATGTAGTAGAAACTCCATAATCTCCTGGAAGATCAATCTTATATGCACTCTCTCTAATTCATTAAAGTACTTTGAATGGTCTATCAGTACGAGGCATAAGCTTATTATTTTCCTCTCGAAGATGAATCCAAACCAAATCATCTGGTTGAAAGCTCAGTTGCTTACAAAAACGATTAGCACATGCCTTGTAACTCTCATTAATCATTTCTACTTTTGCATGAATCTGCTCATGAAGCTTCTTTATTGTCTCTACCTTAGCCTTTGCATTTATACTCACCAAGTCTTTCTTTAAAATGGGAAGTAAATCCATGGGGATGCAAGTATTCATGCCATAAATAGCTTCAAAAGGAGATACTCTAGTAGCACGTGTCGGAGATTTATTATAAGCAAATTCAGCATGGGCAAGTTTTAAATCCCAATCTTTGGTGGTTTTACTCACTAATCCACAAAACAAGGCATCGAGAGTACAATTTGTAACTTCAGTTTGGACGTCAATTTGCAGATGGTGAGCAGTGCTAAATAACAGCTTTATTTTAAGTAATTTTTACGAAATTTTCCAAAAATGACTTAAAAACTTCAAATCTCGACCAGAAACAATGCTTTTGGTACCCCATGAAGATGAATAATCTCTTTAAAGTACAAATCAAAAGCATCATCAGTCTTATGACATGTAACAAAATGAATCATCTTTGAGAAACGATCTAAAACTACCATAGTTACATCCTTACCACGTTGTATGCGAGGTAATTCAACAATGAAATCCATACTAATGTCCTCCCATTATCATTTGGAATAGGAAGAAGTATGTAAAGTCATTGGTGAAAAGTACTATTTGCTCTTTGGCAAGTACCACATCGAGTAATAATAGATTGCACATCACCAAAGATACGAGGCCAGTAGAAGTGTTCTTGAAGAATTTCATAAGTCTTTTGAATACCAAAATGGCCAACAAGATCACCACCACGAGCTTTATGAATCAATAAATCACGAAAAGAGTCCTTCGAAACACACAATTTATTTCCTTTGAAGAGAAAACCATCTTGAGTTACAAACTGGTTATGCACCTCTTTTTGCAAAGTTCAAATAATTTATCATCCCCTACATAAGAATTCTTGATGATTTCAAATCTAACAAGCCTTGAATTAAGTATTGCTAGTATAGAATACTTCCTTGACAACGCATCAGGTATGACAATAGTGAGTCCATCCTTGTACTTTGATGAGAACGTAAAGGATTCTAGAAACTTGACCTACTTAGCATGATGTTGATTAAGTATTTGTTGCCCATTAATATGCCTTAATGCTTCATGATCACTATGCATCACAAAAGGCTTAGGTCGCAAATAATGACTCCAATGACTAAGAGCCTGAACAATCACATAGAACTCTTTATCATAAGTAGAGTTATTCAATTTAGATCTATTAAGCTTCTCACTAAAATAATCAATATGACATTTTTTTGAACAAGTACAACCCCTATTCTAATTCCACTAGCATCACATTCTACTTCAAATAGCTCGTTAAAATCAGAAAGAGCTAATATAGGAGCAGAACATAACTTCCCTTTAATCAATTCAAATGCCTTTAGTGTAGAATCACTTTGTTCGAATTTCCCTTTCTTTATACATTTAGTAATCAATTCCATAATAGAACTAAAATTCTTCACAAATCTCTAATAAAAAGAAACTAATCCTTGAAAGTTACGCACTTCACTAACATATTTAGGAGTTGGTCATGATTTTATGCATCAATTTTCGATTTATCAACAGAAATATCATCTTTTGTTTGTAGGACATTCGGATTGATTATACCCATACCCATGACATTTAAAACATTGACTCTTGCTCTTATCAAGTTCTTTCATGTTCAAAGTACCTTTTCCTTTCTAATCTTGCTTCTTCTCACTTGAATTAGCTTTAGAACTCGAAGGGACAAAAGTAGAAGGCATCATAGGATTCTTTCGTTATGGAAACGACCTCCAATTAGGTTTTCTGTTAACTTGTTTTTCAACACGTAAAACAAGTTTACAGAAATCATTATAGTTATAATAAGGTTGTAATTCCACCTTATCCTTGACTTTCAAACTCAATCCTTCTAAAAATCGAGCCATCTTCTGATCTGGATCCTCCTTGTTACGACTCAACATCGTTAACTTCAAATTCATCAATATACTCATTAACAAAGCAAGTTTGATTCAAAGTTGTTGCCTTTACATAATTCTTTTGCCTATAATTATTAGGAACATATTTAGCTTTGATCTCGCGTTTTAAACAAGTCCAGTTCTTAATTATTTTTCCTTCTCTTCTTAACACTCACATTGCATATCCTCATACAAAATCCCCACTAAGCTAGCTAGCTTAAGGATAGCATAATTAAAACTTTCCTTGTCTGTAAGGGCTTTATACTCAAACATATGATCAGCTCTACAAATCAAATCTAAGGTAACTTCAGGATCATGCTTACCTTCAAAATCGGGGAGTTTAAGCTTCAAGTTGCGATCTTTGTACATATAACCTCCACGTCTAGGACATCTTAGTTGCTCCTCTTCTAATTCGTACTCCTCTGCTTCTTCTTCTTGTTCCTCATCGGATTCGTCATAAGTCCTTCTAAATCTTTCACGTGATCATTTTTGGTTTCTACCTTGCATAAAATATTTCCACTTAGCAACTTACATTTGCAAGTAGCCTAACTGATTGTTGATATCTTTAATTTGATCATGAATCCCTCTGATCTTACGATCTAACACCCCAAATGAGCAAAATTGTTGTCGTTGGTTTAGTTATTGTTGTTTCTAGTGTTTGCCATCATATTCGCACCAAACCCAGTAAAATAAAACTTGAAACTTTCGAATTTAGGTGAGAGATGCTTAATTATGGATCGTTAAGGCTTAAGAAAACCTTAATAACTGAGCTTTGATACCAATCTGATGGATAAACTAGGCACACCTATTGAATTTGAGAGAGTAAAAGCAAAGGTCGTTAGTTTGAATGAATAGAAAATATTGAAGGTTAAAGGGAAAACCAAGAGAACACAACAACAGTTGATAAACCCATGCACCACAATTGTTGATAAAGCTCTCTAGGGTATCACCAACCACACAGGCATAAAGACCAACACAAAACGAAGGAATCAATTTCAAATTTGTGAAGCCAAAGATTGAACTTTTTATTCATGAATCACAAAAAATACACCTTATAACCCTTATTTATAGTAGAAAAAATCCTAATATTATTAGGAAACAATCTAGATAATATAGAATCATACTAAATATTTGAAAGAAAACTCCTAGTATTATTAGGAATCAACCTAAATAATATAGAATCATACTAAATATTTAAAAGAAAACTCCTGGACCATTAAGAAACAACTTAGACAATACATTATCAAACTAAAGATATGAAAGAATAAGGAAACTAAGTCCTTTGCATGCTCCTAAAATTTCAGGCCCAACGAGCAAGGCTTTACTTGGTTTTGGATCCAAAACTTGCAATCACACATGTACAACCGAATATTGAATTGTTTGTAAAACTTTGAAGCCCATTATCATCTTGCACGAAATTATCATGTAAATTTAAATATAATGGTTTGGAGATAAAGTCCACTTGCGCTATGGCATCAATATTCCAACATATTGGATCTCTACACTGCCTACCTTATAATACCTTAAATGGTTCTATACTGATGCTAAAGTGATAACTGTTATTATATGCAAAATTCATCAAAGTTATATATTTCTCCAAATCACCCTCAAAATTTAGCCCATAAGCTCTTATCATGTCCTCCGATGTCTGAATCGCACGCTTTGACTCTTAATCCAACTGAAGGTAAAATGTAGTACTCAAATTAAACATAGTCCCTAAAGTTATTTATAAACTCATCCATAATCGAGAAGTAAATTATGGATCTTGATTTGATACAATAAACACTAGAACTATGTGTAACCTCACAATCTAACCAACAGACAACTTGGTGAGCTTATCTAACAAGTTTGTCTATTGTACACGTAAGAAATGAGCTAAGTTATTCAATCTATCCATAATCATCCAAACTGAATCATATCTATGCCTAGTTTTTGGTAACGTTGCCACAAAATTCATCATAATCTTCTCTCACTTCTCCTACAAAATCCTAAGGTCTTAACTTCCCTACTGGTGCCTGATACTCTACCTTAACCCACTGATAGGTCAGACACCTCGATATAAACTCCGCCACATCTCTCATCATCATCGACTACCAGTAATAAGGTCTTAAGTTTTTATACATTTTCGTAGTACTATGATGCATAGCATATCAAAATCTCTTATCGTAGTTAATATGCATTTGGCACACTAACCTGTCTCCTAATCAATAACACTCCATCTACTCTTACTAATAAGCTAATCTCCCTACCCTATTGCATGCCTTCTCTTATTTGCATCAAATAAGAATTTTGAGATTGTGCCTTTTCAATCCCATCTCTCAAAACTGAGTGAACCTGTAATATTGCCAATAAATCACTCACCTTATCAATCTCCAATCTCGTGTCCAATGTCCTTAACTCTACCAATATTGTTGTACTATATCTACTCAAACTAACCATTACGCCTGAGCTTTTCCTACTCAAAGCATCTATCACTACATTAGTCTTCCCCATATGATAGTAAATAGTATAATTATAATCCTTTAGCATCTCGATTCACCTTCTCTACCTCAAGTTCAATACGTTGTAAGTCAAGATATACTTAAGGCTATGTTGATCTATAAGGATTATAGATCAAAATATCTCCACATATAAATAATGTATTCAAATCCTAAAAGCATAAACAATCACTACTAAATATAGATCATGGGTATGATTTTTCAACTCATGCAATCTTAACTAACATGAGGCATACACTATCACTTTCCTATACTGTATCAATACACACCCCAAACTTACCTTCGAAGTATTAGTATACACCTCAAAACCTCCACCACTCAATGGTAGAACCACAATTAGGTTAGAGGTCATTCTTTGTTAAAGCTCCTTAAAAATCTCTTGACATTACACGGTCTACTGAAACTGAACTCCTTTCTTTAGCAACTTAGTCAATGGGATAGGTATTATCAAAAATACCTATACAAATCTTTGACAATACCCATCAAGTCTAAAAAAACTCCTCACCTCTGATGTATTTCAAGGTGACTCCCACTCTATAATTTCCTTTACCTTAGCAAGATTAGGAATCACTTTCTCTTGGGACACCACATTTCTAAGGAAAACTACCTACTTTATGCAAAACTTGCCCTTACTCGACATAAAATTGTCTCTCTTTTAAAATCTGTAACACAGTCCTCAAATGTTGCTCGTGCTCTTCTTTACCTGAATATACCAATATATCATTAATGAATACTATCACAAACTAATCTAGTTACTCTTGAAAAGACTTGTTCATTCATTTCATAAATGCAGCTAGTGCATTTCTCAACTCGAAAGGCATCACCAAGAGCTCATGCTCATAATGATCATACCAAGTATGAAAACTTTTCTTAAGAATACCTTACTCAACTATCTTTAACTTTTAGTGTCCCGACCTCGACTCAATCTTGCAAATATGATAACTCTCCTTAATTGATCCACAAGATCACCAATCTTTGGAAATGGATACTTATTCTTTACACTTTGTTTAATTATTAGTAATAAATGCAAAGTCTTATATTGTTATCTTTTTTCTTCACAAACAACACCAGAACTCCCTAGGCTGATGTACTCGGTCTAATAAATCCCTTATACAACAGTTCCTCTAACTGTTTTTTAACTCCTACAACTCAACAGTAACTATACTGTAAAGTGCAATAGAAATTTGTACAACTCCCTATATAACCTCAATGGTGAAATCTATCAACCATTGAGGTGTTAAACTCAGTAAATCATCTAGAAATACTTTCAAAAACTCCTTTACAATAGGAATATCCTTTAGCTTAAGACTTACCTCTCTCATATTAATAATATGAGCTAGATAAGCCTCACATCCATCCAATATCAATCGTCTAGTAGTTATGGCTGAGATCACATAT
Source organism: Erythroxylum panamense (assembly GCA_027123425.1). Lineage (NCBI taxonomy): Eukaryota > Viridiplantae > Streptophyta > Magnoliopsida > Malpighiales > Erythroxylaceae > Erythroxylum > Erythroxylum panamense. The sequence goes on from JAOTIZ010000005.1 coordinate 7,313,260, forward strand.
GTTGGGACTACCATGTGATCTCCCCACAAATATCACCTTCAGTTTACTTAAAGACTCTATCATTACCACCTTTGCATAACAATCCACTACAGTATAATGTTGTGTCAACTAATTTATCATAAGAATCACAACAAAGTCTCTCAAATCTACACTATATCAAGTCAATTAGTAGTTCCATTCCATCATTCCTCACTAACATTCCCCTCCTTCCTAACACATAAGCCTTAATATCAAATAATAAAATCGTACCTGAAATGACATTGTTGGTTGCGGGCGCTTCCTCCCTAGTCATATAATAGATCATCGCCTAAGTCTGACCTTGTGTTAAGGATGTCTCATTAGTACCCATAAACATTATTGGTCCACATCTAACCCCTTTACTACCACCTCTACTACCAACTCTACCTGAACCAAAAGCACCACTCTAACTACTTATTATCTCCTCTATCCTCACTCACTCACTACTACCTACTATCAGACAGCTTCTTTGTAAATGTCCCCACTCTCCATAGATATAGCTTGTGTGTCTGATCCTAGTTAGTCCCCAACATGGTCATCTATGAACTCTCTCGTAGTTAACACAACTTTATACCCCTCTATTTCCTCCACTAAAATCCTTTGACTAGTCCCTTTGTCTAGTCCAACCGATGGTGCACTAGCAGTGTTATGCAGTCCTAAATTCCTACTAGCTCTCCAGTATCCACCAATTTTGTAGAAACTCCCACTTTTGCTTGATGTAACGTTGACTCTCCTCGATCCCCTGTACCAGTAGACTACGAATGACTAGCTCTCCTCTCAACAAACTGACTTCCCTCTCCATAATAACTCTTTGATCTCCTCTTCAACTCTCCTTTTCAACTCTCCTCTCCTTCTGCCTACTTTATCACATCCTCTACTCTGAGTTAAGTCTCCAATAACTTCTTGAAATCAAAAGTAGCAACTCTAAAACCTAAACAAATCTCCCTCCGCAAACCTTACTCAAATCCGTAACATTGGTCCTCTAGATTTGCCATAACGTTTAATGCATACTTAGACAAAACCGCAAAACAAGCATCATACTCTGCCACACACATCTCCTCCATCTAAACCAAACTCATAAACTTCATCTTCTTCAGATCCTAATATATCCGCAGAGTATGTTTGTCTCTAAACTCTCTAAAACTGCTACTAAGTCATCTCTTGTGACTTGCAAGATATCTTCACTAACTTCCACTAAGTTTATGTGTTGCCCTAGAACAATGAAACAATGTACTGCAAACTTTTCATCAAGGTACACTACAAACGGTCTAAAACTAGTTATGTCTACTCACACAATGCCTCACCCTCCTCAAGATCAGTAACACTTCGAAACTTTATTGTACCAATCTTACGGATCCACTCATAATTACAATCTACCCAAGATCACCTCGGGCTAGAGCTATAGTCTCAGCTTGCTGATTTATCTGAGGTCACACTAGCATCTCTCCTTTGACTCAATTCGCTCTAACATCCCCTTGATTAGGCATACTCAGAGCACTGATCAAATTACCCGATTTTCAATTGACCCTCAGCCAGCAATATCATCTCCTAAAACCATCCTATGCGAGACAAAAATATATTATCGATTTTTTTCTAGTCCACTCAATTTGTCCCTAGAAATATAAATTCGCGCTAATATCAACTAAATGTGATGCTCTAAAATTTTTAAATCACAGTTTAGTTAAATTTTTCTATAATTATATAATTAATTATCAAAAATCTCATTAGTCTAAAAAATGATGTTCATCAGTGAGCAAACAATTATTAGTACAAGCATAAATGTCCAAGCTATATCAAAAGCATATACAATAAAATAATTGGACTCAATTTTATCCGTTGGCTCTATTTAGACTCCACAGTGTTAATCACTTGTAATGAAATTATCGACAATCTTTTTATCACACCCTAAAAATATGGATAAGAAGAAGGAAGACTGTTTTCCGCTGGTTTCTACTTGCTGTGTTATATATCTATGCTCCTCTCTTTATTGGATTTGTGGGCTTTACACTTCAACTAATTAACTTGATGATTGATCAACCAGAATTAAGTTTGTAACAGAGAGATGATAGAGCAACTATTGTGTCTTCAGGAGGGAGCAAGGAGGAGTTAAGATCATATACGAAAGCAAAGCAGTATCTTATCAATTATGGTACGAGTTCGTCGAAATCAACTCTTTCTTGGGTTCTATCTGACACAGTTCAAAGAAGCAGTAAGCAACAACATAATTAGGAAGGGAGATGATGAAGTGGCCTGGAATGATCCTTTGTTTATAAATCTATCATTAGATCACCTGGTTAGGAACCCATGGCAGTGTGCCGCCTGCATCACATAGGGTGTGCTGCATGACATTTTCTATTATAGCCTGCAATCAAATGAGACAATTCCAGGCAATATAACAGTAACTGAGACAGAAATGAAGGCCGAACAGGACAATAATTCCTTGTATTCTGTGGCAAACGAGAGGTTACAAAGGAAGAAAAGGGATGGGAAACAGAAGAAAGGTGAGAAAGAGAAAACAATTCCTCAGTTAATATCCATAACAAACTTCTACCGGTACTAATTATTATAAAGCAAAATCATCCTTAGAGTGCGTGCACCAGAGTTGCATGACCTTGCTGATATATCCACGTGGCCATCACCAAGTCATCAAACGAAATCATCATACCTCCGAGGAGTCTGCCTTGCACGAGTGCTTCGACGCAGGCTTTCCTCATTTGGCCCATTCCTCACAATCGGATTCATGACAGTACCCACCCCATCACAAGCAACCTTGACCTCAAGGTTAAAGGCAGGATATAAGCTGGACAAACTGACCTTGTCTTCCCAGGAAGCATCTGCTGGAGTCAGGCCCTCCCATTGCACTAAGCACTGCTCAACTAACACAGAACCAAGCTGCACAGTACGAGTTGCCAACACCTTCGAGGGCTGGAGGGAAACAGAATTGGTAGAGTTGACGAGGTCCAGCGAAGTAATTTGCTGCTCGGGACGACCCAAACACTTCTTCAACACGGAGACATGAAATACAGGATGTATTCGGGCAGTGGGAGGCAAGTCTAACTCGTATGCAACCTCACCTATACGACGGAGCACCTGGTAAGGTCCGAAGTAGCGGCGGCCGAGCTTGGAATGCTTCTGCAAACGGACTGAAACTTGGCGGTAGGGCTGTAGCTTAACATATAGCCAATCGCTAACAGCATAGGTGACCTCACGGCGGTGTTGGTCGGCATAAAACTTCATACGTGCCTGAGCCTTCTGAAGGCTGGTTTTAAGTAAGGCCAAAACCTGATCGCGTTCTAACAATTGTGCTGCGACTAGTGGGTGGCCAGCCTCGTCCCTGATATAGCGAGTGACCGTCGGAGGAGTGCGACCATACAAAACCTCAAATGGGGACCGCTGGGCAGCAGTTTGGTACGAGGTGTTGTACCAGAATTCGGCCCAAGGAAGAAGCGACATCCAAAGGGAAGGATTATCAGCAACAAAACACCGCAAATACATTTCTAAGCAACGGTTTAAGGCTTCGGCCTGCCCATTGGACTGAGGGTGATACGCCGAGCTCATACACAAGGTGGTACCCTGAAGGCGATGCAGTTCTTTCCAAAATTCACTAAGGAAACGAGGGTCGCGGTCGGAGACTATTTCGGAGGGGATACCGTGAAGACGTACCACCTCCTGAACAAAAGCCGCAGCCACCGTTTGGCTTGTAAACTGGGTTGGCAAGCCAACGAAGTGCCCATACTTGGAGAGACGATCAATGACGACCATTATAACAGATTTCCCCTTTGAAGATGGGAGACCAGTAATGAAGTCCATGGAGATTGCCTCGAAAACCAAATCGGGAACCGGTAAGGGTTGGAGTAGACCACCTGGAGTCAGGGTAGAGGATTTCATTTGTTGGCAAGTGTGACACTCGCGAACGAATTGCTGGACATCTCGGCGCATATGTTTCCAATAAAAATTGGCAGCCAACCGATGGAAGGTTCGGGTAACAGCGGAGTGGCCTCCTAGCAGTGAAGCATGAAATTCAGTAAGTAAGTCAGCCCGAAGAGGAGAGTCGGAAGGAATGACCAGCCTCCCATGAAAGAATAATAGACCTTCTTTAAAGAAGAAACCAGGCAAAGAGTCGGGATCAGCGGCTAGCTTCTGCTGAAAGTCAAGTAACTCCGGATGAGAGGAGTTGGCAGCGCGAATAGCGGTGACTATCGAGAACTCAGGATGAGACAATGTTAAGAACTGGGCTGCGGGGACACGAGAGAGAGCATCCGCAGCATTGTTATGCTTGCCCGGTCGATAAAGAATGTCGAAATCATACCCGATTAGTTTCCCCAACCACTTGTGTTGGTCCGGGGTCTGAATAACTTGGGTAGTCAAACTCTTCAACGGCTGCTGGTCGGTGATAATTGTGAATTTTCGACCGAGAAGATATTGCCTCCATTTAGACACGGCCTGTGTAATGGCGTACATTTCCCTCTGATAGGTGGAGGACTGTTGCATGCGAGGACTGAGCTGTTGACTATAATAAGCGATAGGGTGACCCCCTTGCGACAAGATCGCACCTATCCCGGTACCAGAAGCATCTGTTTCAACCGTAAAAGTCTTAGTGAAATCCGGCAGCTCCAAGATAGGGGCAACACTAAGCAAATGTTTCAAGGCTTCAAATGTTGTAGTGGCGGAGTCAGACCAATGAAAGGCGTCCTTGCGCAGCAAATCGATCAAGGGACCCGCAACTGATGCAAAATTTCGGATGAACCGACGATAATAGCCCGCCAACCCGAGGAACCCGCGGACGTCCTTTACTGATTTAGGCATGGGCCAGGCCTGTATAGATTGAACTTTGTCCGGGTCAACTGCCACACCCTCATGGGAGATAACATGGCCCAAATAGCCGATGGAGGTGAGGCCAAAGAGACACTTAGACATCTTAGCAACGAGCCGGTGTGTGCGGAGTGTGTGAAGAACCGCACGAAGGTGCTCCAAATGGGAGTGCCAATCCGGGCTATAAACAAGAATGTCGTCAAAAAAGACGAGGACAGACCTCCGCAACATCGGGCGAAATACCGAAGTCATTAAACTCTGAAAGGTGGAGGGGGAGTTCGTGAGGCCGAACGGCATGACCAAGAACTCGTAATGTCCATTGTGAGTCCGGAAAGCTGTTTTGCATTCGTCGCCCAATCGAACACGTATCTGGTGGAAGCCGGCTAAGAGATCAAGCTTCGAAAAATACATAGCGCCGTGTAACTCATCAAACAACTCGTCGATGGAGGGAATAGGGAAACGGTCTTTGACTGTGACGGCATTCAGAGCACGGTAATCAACACAGAATCTCCAAGAACCGTCCTTTTTACGGACCAACAAAACCGGGGATGAGAACGGGCTAGTACTAGGCCGAATAACTCCATCGGACAACATTTCCGAAACCAACCGCTCGATCTCTTGTTTCTGGAAATGGGGATAGCGGTAAGGGCGGACATTCACCGGGCCACTGTGAGCAACTAAGTGGATGGCATGGTCACAATCTCGGGTCGGAGGTAAACCATGCGGGTTGGTGAACACATCAGCAAACTCAGTAAGTATAGCAGCGACAGCAGGGGCAGTGTCGCGAACAGAGGGAATGGAATCAGAAACCAGATCTAACCTGAACATCTCAGCCACGGCATCGGAAGAAGATAATCGACGGAGAGCGTTAAACTGAATAAGCTGAATCGGTGGGGCACCATCGCCTGTCCATCGGACCTTCTGACCATTGTAAGAAAATTCAAAGATGGAAGAAGCATAGTCGGTAATGACAGGACCCAATGTCGCCAGCCACTCGACACCAAGTACCATATCCCAACCTTGAATCGGCAATACGAAGAAATCGACCAAAATTTCCTGATTCTGTATGACGAGGGGCACTTGACGGACAATACCCATACACGGTAAACGTTCACCGCTACCCACCAAAACGGAAAAACTCGGGGTAGAAGTGACAGTCAAATTTAAATAGGCTGCCACACGAGTCTGGACAAAATTATGAGTGCTCCCGCCGTCCAACAATACCTGAACTGGCTTCCCAAAAACCAACCCCTGAAAACGCAAGGTGGAGACTGAACAACCACCGGCGAGAGCGTTATATGAAATGGCAGAATGCAGTTGAGAGGACGGCGTGAGAGAAGAGATGTCGGAGTCAGAATCTTGCGGTGGCGGTAACAGAATCGGGTCAGCCGTGTCGCAAAGCCCAACATCGTCCTCCAACAATAACAACTAAGGTTTCGACTTACATTTGTGGTCCCATGTATATTTTTCGTCTCAATGATAGCATAATCCTTTCGACCTGCGTTGAGCAGCTTCGGACGGAGTTAAACGGCGAAAGGGAACCTTGTTGCCACCGGGTAAAGTGACAGTGGAAGGAATGGAGGAGAAGCTGGTAGGGGTCGACTGAAAGGATGGCTTTGGAGTGGGCAGAAGAGGCTTAGATGAACCAAGCGTTGGCCGAAAAAAACCCCTTTCCAAGGCTATGCGCTGCTCGTGTAATTGAGCTAACGACATCGCTTCGTCCAACGTAGAGGGCCGGGGGATCAAGACGGAATGTTTAATATCCGCACGGAGCCCAGAAATAAAACAATGGATCAGGAACTGGACCGGCAGGGTAACGGCCCAGTTCGTTATAGACTCAAAGCTGGACCGATATTCACTCACCGTTGCTGTCTCTTGCAACTTGGCGAGGAGGCCCTCGGGTTCTTCTAAATCACGGGACCGAAAACGGGCGATCAGGGAAGCCATGAAAGCTGACCAACCAGAGAGTTGCTTGTTCCGGTACATCCAATTGTACCAATCCGATGCAACATCATCGAAATAGAAGGAAGCAATCGATACCCGCTCGTCGTCGGGGATCTGGTAAAAATCAAAATAACGAGTGGCCTGCATAACCCAGCGATCAGGGTGGTCACCGGTGAAACGCGCCATTTGCACAGCAGCCGGTTTATGGCGGCCAAGAGGAGAGACGAAGCTGCCATCCGGGGAAACAGAACCAGGCCTTGGGTCCGATGACGATGTCTGGGCAAAACGGTGTAAAACCTCCTGGAGCAACGTTCTTTGCTCATCGAAGTCGCGGCGGAGGGCGGTGACGGACTCGTCAAGAACCTTCAGACGTGTACCTTCAGCCATCTATGTTGACTGAATGAAAGCACCAATGTTATAGCCTGCAATCAAATGAGACAATTCCAGGCAATATAACAGTAACTGAGATAGAAATGAAGGCCGAACAGGACAATAATTCCTTGTATTCTGTGGCAAACGAGAGGTTACAAAGGAAGAAAAGGGATG
>JAOTIZ010000005.1:7326216-7338279 GCA_027123425.1 Erythroxylum panamense
AAGGAAATGTTTGTTCGAGTACGCCACCCTCGCGGGTCACGGGCTCGGATATCACCGTCGATATCGGGTTCGGGTCTTCGCGGGAGTGGGGTGCTACATTATATCCATTAAATAAGTGCTTTTTCATTTTACAATTAAATACTTATTTTTCTTTTAAAAAAATTGTGAAAAAAAAGGCGTACCAACCTCACAAAAGTCTATCCAAACAGTCGCTTAAATAAGAAACTAACTGGTAAAACAAGACCTTAAGGTGGGACATGACCGCATGTAGCATCTGCCAAATCTTAAAAAGCACATGCTTGCTTTCTTCCTTATCTAAAAGATCATGTATTGATGTAATTGGACATTTCATTAATATGGTTTTCATTTATAAAAGTATAAAAAATATAATCTTTTGATAATATAATCATAATTACATAGGTTAATCAAGTCACTTATTATCATTACATTAAATTATTCATGACATTAATGACCCAAATCAAGCCCAACTTCAGTTACTAAAAGAATATTTGCCTTTGCTGCACTCTTCTCAAATAGTCTAATCTTTTTTTTTTAATCATCATATGGTTTCTAAGTTTAATCACATTGGTATTTTTCATATATGCAGTCTTATAACAATTAAATAGCTTCATCTAAGTAACCAAAAAATTATACATACACCATTAAATTTAGTTATGACAAAGCTTGTCTGATTATGATCTATTTGATTTAAAGTTAACGAATTAAACTCGAATTAACTAAACTTTGAATTGAGTTCAAATTTTAGTTTATTTTTAAATTTTAAGCCTTATAAACTAGATTTTGGTCCAATTTAATATGAAGCTTAAAAATTGAAAATTTTTTATTTTAATATATATATATATATATATAATCGAGTTTAGTCTGTCTCCTATTAAATTTTAAACCGCTTAAACTCGATTGAACTTGAATTTCGACCGAAAAACTTTCAAACGGGACTGGATTCCCACTATTAAATTAAAAGAAAATGCTACTAATTTGTGACAAATGTCAAATGATCAAAGATTGACTCACAGCTATAACTTGCAAGTTTCAATTAAAAAGAGTATGAGAATCTCATGTCATTAGCCTAATAATTTGAATATGTTTTTAGAAAATATGTAAAGCATTTATAATGATTTTTCAACTACCTCCAAGTTATTAAATTGGATCCTTCACCAAAAGCAATGACTTCTCAAAGGTCAACTTTCTGATTCCTGACCCCTCGATCCACCTTGAAGGTGACTTGTTAGGCATCTGAGCCTCCTACCATTGACCAAGATTGGCACTAGAACATAGGGGTCGTAAAAGAGAGCCAACGAATATTTACGGTATTCTTTTCATCAAAAGTGGCACTTTTGTAGTCTCCATATTCTTGGTCTCAAGCTCTTCACTGTCAGCCAGATCACTTGATTGTCTGCCTTTGATCTATATACATCAGGGCCATGGCGACAGAACCTAAAAAGATCATCATCGATACTGACCCCGGCATTGGTATATGCCTTTTCTTTTCATGTCTTTATGCATATGCATACACATATATGCTTTCTGGTACGTTTCTTGATTTGGAGAGTTGATTTGGGTAATTTTCCAAGTTGGCATTTTTAGACTTTTTTGGGATGCAGAGCATGAAAGGCTTCAGTTTATTCGTTTTAATTTTTCTTTCTTTCGATTGGAATATGCTCCTGTGGCCATTTATCTTTCTGTTTTTTCTCAAGAAGTGCATAGAGCTTGAGAAAGGTTTAAGATTATGAATCTCGTCCGGTTCATGGTCTGGACTTCTAAGAAAGTTAACAACTTTCAAGGAATTGAGGCGTTGCTGCTACTGGAGAGAAACAATTGTTTTTTACTTTCTATAATTGGAGGATGTAATTTCCTCGTTATTAAACTATGACATGGTGTTAATGCAATTCAGATGATGCCATGGCAATATTTGTCGCCCTGAGATCACCTGAAGTAGAGGTGATTGGCCTTACAACCATATACGGGAATGTTTATACGACCCTGGCCACCAGGAATGCCCTGCATTTGGTAAGACACGGTGTCTCTAATAGTAGGCTTCCAGGTCACAGTTAGTGACTAAAAACGATGAAATTTCTGTTACCACTTGCCAAGTTCAAGTTTGTAAGTTTGATTGATTTTGTGTATTGCGATTCCAGGTGTTATGACTGTAGTAGCTTTTCTATCTTTTCTCAAAGAAAACTTTCCCTTTCGTGTTTACTTAACTGTAGTAGCTTTTTTATGTTGCCCGTGGTTTAGTTGGAAGTTGCAGGACGAACGGATATCCCAGTGGCTGAAGGCTCTCATGTCACAATAACTGTATGTCCTCATCCTCCTTATCTTAATTAATTCTATGCTGAATGCTCTGTTTCAGAGTTGAGCTTGTTTCAGAATCATTTCTTATGTTTCTAGGCAGTTCTTGCTTTGCTGCTGAATAACTATGCATCTGAAAAGGAAAGAGGCAGGGTAGTATATAAGGGCTTTGTTTTTAGAGAAAAGATAAATAATCAACAATTTTCTGGTATGTAGGAGATTGACTGAATATCAGAAACAATGTAATCAGTAGCTTCTCTGGATTTACTAGCAGAGTAATTCCTGTTGTGGAATCCCCAGTCTCATGATAGTGCTGCCAGTCTGAATTTCCTGGTCTTCATTGTACCAGACTATTAGTGTTTCTATTCCAATTTCAATTCTAATTTGGCCCTAGTTGCAATTTTTCAACCTAGTTCAAGATTTCTGTTCAATAGCTCATTTTGGTCCTTTTTCTTGTAAAGAAAGGTACAAAACTTCGCATTGCTGATTTTGTCCATGGCGCTGATGGACTTGGCAACCAAAACTTTCCTCCGCCAAATGGGAAACCAATTGAATTGTCAGCAGCTGCTTTTCTGGTTGAGGAGGCAAAGCGTAACCCTGGCAAAGTGACTGTGGTTGCGTTGGGCCCGCTTACAAATATCGCACTGGTAATGTCTTGGCCACGTTTAAAGGTTTAACTATGGGAACTTTAATTTTTGTTTCCATCTGATGACCTATTAAACAGGCTATCGAATTAGATCCTGCATTTGCAAAGAACATTGGGCAGATTGTTCTTCTTGGTGGTGCATTTGCTGTGAATGGAAATGTAAATCCAGCTGCTGAGGCAAATGTGAGTTGTATGTGCCTTTGTTACTCTGAATTATTTATGCATGTAATGAAACCATTTTGCTTATGAAGAAACAAGCCAACTAGCTAATGAGTTAAGAGCATTGAAGGGGTCACTCTACTGTCTCTCTTTGGTTTAGCTGATGTTATTTTCTAGCTAATTTATCTTGCACTTTAGAGTTACCTGTGAGCTTGCATCTTGTTCTGTTTAGGGAGAACATTGTTTCTTTAATGTTGAGGGATTTAATATATAAGCTTCCAAGTAAAGTTTATCTATTGAGCTGTAGATTCTCACTTGAAAGATCTATTGTCTTAGTTCCTTAGCCTCACTCTGACTGCCTTCTATACATTTCTCCCTATCATTCTTTACCTAACATGTGGAATGGATGATTAGATTTTCGGCGATCCAGATGCTGCTGATATTGTTTTTACCAGTGGAGCAGATATTTTGGCTGTGGGAATTAATGTTACCCATCAAGTTGTTTTGACTGGTAATACATATGGTCTTTAAATGCAACGCTACTCATATACTGCCAGTTTTTTTTATACAAAGAAATATACTTTTATAACTCATAGTTGTTTCATGTGAATTTTCATATCAATCTCAGAATGAAGGTTCCCAACCATCCCTTTGATGTGTAGCTAAGCTATGGCTTGTAGTGTAGGTAGAATCCCACAGAGAATTCTAAGATAAACCTAGTGACACGGCTTGTCAGTGTCAGAGTGGATTGCAGATTCTTATTTGCTCTGATTGTCTTGTGTTCTGCTTGACAAATTTCAGATGCTGAGCGAGACATACTGGCTCAGTCAAATGGAAAATTTGCAGAATACCTATGCAAAATCTTGGAAGTGTACTTCTCTTATCATCATGATTCATACAGCATGAGAGGTTTGTTTTCCTGGAACTGATCATGAGTGAAATCAATTCTTCTAACTGACGCTTAGATTCACTCTCGACACAGGAGTCTACCTTCATGATCCAACAGCTCTTCTTGCAGCTGTTAATCCTTCACTAATCACTTACACAGAAGGTGTAGTTAGAGTTCAGACAACTGGCATCACAAGAGGATTGACAATATTGTACAACAAACAGAAAAGGTAGGCTCATCTGAGATACTCTACATGGTTCACGATTACTTAACTTCTCTTGCTACATGACATTTATCTATCCAATATTTAATTCTGGTTCTATCTAAACTTTTCTAGTTCACCCCAGCATTCTCTACATAAACATCATTATTTGTGATGGAAGAATCATCCTTAATATTCTTCTTGTGCTCTTAATGGTTCACATCCTTAAAGCTAGACCTTGATTGAGATTTTTCCTTGACAAGAAATGCGCTTTGAATTATATTTGAAAATGTTGAACCAGGTTTTCCGAAGTAACCGAATGGACTGATAAACCAACTGTGAAGGTGGCCGTCACAGTTGATGCTCCCGCCATTGTCAAATTGGTCATGGATCGGCTTATGGAATGATAGTGTTAACTTTCGTTTCAACCAGCAGTCTGTTGTCTTCTCTTTACTTTGAGCAGCTGGTTATTGTTATCTTAAGCCAAATTTGGTTCCGAATGGTGTTTTTGTCACAAAGCATTGATTATTATAGCAAACAAAAAGATCCTATGTTGACAGGACAAATGCGGAACCATGTTTCCTGCTGATAGTGTCTATTATTTGCTTTCTAGTTTGATTTCAGTCACATTCGAATGATTTCGTAAGAAGAAACGTATTCTTTGACTTATAGGTTTATCAAAAACGTCTTCACGTATACTACAAAGATTTATTCTTTGACTTGAAAAAAGAAAAGGGCTTTTACTTAGTGGAACTCTCGAGATGAAAGGTAAAGTGGGTTTGCAAAAGACAAAAAGGACATAACCTTAACAACGTTATTATTTCAGAATACGTTTCCCCCTGTTCCTTTGCTTATACACTAAATCATTCAGCTTACCCGTGATGAAGATTCGATGCCATAGTTGTGAATCAACGACCTTTTAATCAAATTACCCATCTTTTTTTGTGAAGAACTTGGAAAAGACCATACTTGGGTCGTGGTAGCTCGACCCAGCCCAGCAGGATCAAGCCGCCTGGGCTCAGATTAAGCAGTATAACTTTAAAGGTATGTTTGGATGTAGGTAGAGAAATGGAAGGGAATGGAATGTAATTACTCAAATGACTCAGGCTATTATTTAGGAGTCTATTTTGAAACATGATGGAATGACAATTAATGGCTTTGGAAGCCATCCTTTGCCATCCAAAACTCAATATTTTGTGACCCCTCAAATTGGAGGGTCAAGGATGGAATGACATGGCTTGCCTTCCAAACCTCCCTTATTTTATTTAAACTTCCAAATAATGGAGTGACCTATTTCATTCCATTCCATTCCACTCCATTCCATTCCGTTCTATTAATTACTATTCCATTCCATTCCATCCTAAACTCCCAAACATACCCTAAGGTATCCCAGAAAAAAGTAGCCTCCGAGACATTAAGAGTAACTTCAGCTTTGAAAGAACAAAGAATCGTTGTGGCGTATAGAATTATATCCACGTCTTTGCTGCTTTTCCAGTTGCATGCTTTTGTTTTGTATTGAAAGTGAAAGTTGGGAAGTGTGACACACACAGACAAGGAACGGTGAGATTCGTGTTTAAAGAGGGAAGGTACATGTCTGGAAGGATGATAAGAGGAGTGATTCTAGATGAGTCAGTGCTGTTAGATGATATTGAAAGTCCTTCACTTTGCTCCTATGTGCCAGCTCTCCTCCGTAAGCTCCGCCACTCACAGTTGCGTTTGGTACTTTCCACTTCACCAGTCCCCTTTTCTTTTGATCATTGTTTCGTCAGTGATTTTAACCATTTGTATCACTTGCATTTCTCGGTACTCTTTCTTTCAGGGAATCTCTTATTCTCTATCTCTTTCAGATGATAAGGTTTGCTTCTAGTCTCTTTCTCTTCTTTTTTTCCCTTGTTTAAGTGTTGGTGGGTTTAATAGGTTTTAAGGTTGTTGGATGAGGGATAATTGGGTTCAGATCAGGATCATAAGAGATAGAGTTTCATCTGTTTTCAGTTCCAAAGTTACTGTCTTTGTTTTTAATGGCAATTGCTGTTTATCATCGATGGTGATTGCTCGTAATAGGTGAGTCTGCTAACGACAACTGCGACCCAACACTCCCTTAGTTGCTTTCCTTTTAACTATTCATTCATAGATGATGTTGGGAAGGAGCTCAGCCAAGCGTGGGGTACTGTCGGAGGAAGTGTACTGTATGTTGCTTCCAAAAGCAATAACCAAGAACGTGACCAACTAAGGAATTTGGGTTGGTTTGTTGTAGTTCTGGGTGAGTATCTTTGAAACCCTTTTCACTGATGGAATCTGAACTGGGATGCTTGATTTATGCTGTGCACAAGGTCTAGTGCATGAAAATATGTATGAGATACTACTATTTGTTAGTGATTTTACTCAGCAAATTTAGAAGTTGAAACCCGGTTTTGATTCCCTGTTAGATGCTGATTCTGCTGGTGCATGTGAGAATTCAAGCATTCTTTGCATCAATAAGCTTGAAGAATTGCCTTTGACTATCTGTCACTTACAAAGAAAGGTTGGTAGAGATTCTTTTGGTGGTGGCAAAGACAAGAGTTTGATTATTCATACTAGCTTCTAAACAAAGGAAATTTTTTTTTTGAGTATGTCACTTTTTTTTTGAAATGTTGGACGAGAGAGAAGTGGTAGGACTTCTAACTGGAATTTACTTGTATTCCTAAATGGGAAGATTACTTCTTGATCTTTTAGGCCTTAGTACAAACCTTTTTCAGTAGTGTAAAGGAGATAATTTATGGGTTGTCTCCTTGGTTTTTTCTAACGTACCAGGCTAGTCTATCTCTATCTATACACCTTCAGTCAGCAACTTTATCAGTGTATAATGTTCACCCTAAGCTTTGTTTCTTGAGAAGATAGAATAATCCATACTTATATATTGATATTGATATCATCAATAATCCATACTTATATATTGATATTGATATCATCCTCATCTATTTTAATGTATTACTGTACTCATCAAGATTCAGCAGTTCTGACCCTTTAATTTCCAAACTTCTAATTGCAAGCAGGCACTTGGTGACAATGTGGTGATAGTCGGCTATATCATGAAATCTTCTCGTGAAGAAGATTTTGCCAAGGTGAGACCACAAAAGAGAAAATTTCCAGCTATATGTTATCAAAATTTATATATATATATAAAAGACATTGAGAAAAGAGAACAAAATATTTACTTCCTGATGGTGTCTGATTAGATGGGAGCTGACTTTTCCCTGATTGAACTCCTATTTTTTACCACTCAATTTTTTCACTCTGGTTGCAGAACCTTCTGAAACATGACATTGTTTTTTTTTATATGCTTTTCCCTGTTTGGAATTAATCTGTTAAGTATATGGGTACTCGTTTCTGATTCAATATTTTCCTTCTTGCCCAAACTTGTTTGAGTTGCCCCGCTTCTGTTCAAGCAGGCTTACTTCTGTTTTACCAATGAATCAATTGCAGTTTAATTTTTAATATTCATGTTTAATTATTGTCCTTGTGTTCTAGAGAGGTGCATTCCCCTTGTGTCCAACTCCAAATGGGCTGATCTTTCTGCCTCTCACATTTAACCTCCCGCTACAATCTCAGTTACAACATGTTGATGTAATTCTGCACAAAGCAACTGATGAAATAACCTCGGTTGAATTAAGCCGATCATCAGAATCAAACAAGATCACTTTCACCACAGGCATGCAGGAATTGCAAAGGTAAATTTTCTGAAAATGTTCTTGTCCTTTGTTGATCTTGTCATACGATCTATTATATTCATTTCTCTTGAAAGATTGAACTCCCAGCCACTTTGTAGACAATTTCTCCTGATTTAGTTTATTTAGTGACCTTGTTGCTATGTGACTGATTTTGGTTTTCACACTGTAATACGTGTTCTGCATGTTGTTTCACTTTGTATGTGATTCTATATTTATTACCTCTGCAATGTGTTGCGGCTTTGCCTCTTCTTGTCAACAAGTACAATTATGTTCCATATCTAGCAATTCGTGTCAAGATTTCTGGTTGCCCACATTATGTATTAGATTGAACTGTCTGCACTGAAGTTTTTGTTTAAGGGCCACAAACAAAGTTTGTAACATTAGAAAGTCCTTTCTCACTAAACACATGATTCTACTACAGGTTCATGGAATGTCAGCATGATCACCTTGTAATTGACCCACTTGACAACATGTATCCTGTCTTGGATCGGCTAAGAATACAAGAAATTCTACATGGATTGGAGGATCTTAACTCTGAAACCCACCATAAAATCAGAGGAGCTCACTTTTTAAAGGTCTTTGTTCAGAATGGTACCAATATATTTTTAAGATCCTTTATGATGTGAATCTGTGATAACATAACCTGCTATTATTATAAACTAGAAAGCAATGCATAAATCGTGTCTTTTTTTTTCTCAAGAAATAATGAATCCTTTGTCCTTGGGATAACTATGATGATCTCTGTTTCTGGTTGAAGCTTCTTTGGTGGCTTTTAGTGATGGTGCTCGTAGCAATAATGCACCTTTAAATTTCAACTCAGGGACATAGCGTAACAATTCTTCTTTCTTCTAAATGAAGTAATATTGTGAGCTCTATTATGCAGGTTAATGATTTTCGTGACCCTGATTTAGTGCAAAGGCTGTCAAAAGCTAAACTTTCTCTTCCAAGTATTGTGAAACCCCAAGTTGCCTGTGGTGTAGCTGATGCACACAGTATGGTAAGAGTTGATATTGCATATGCTCTAATTCATATACCATCTTTGTTTATCTGCAACATCACTGGGTTGCATGCTTAATATGACTGTTGTAATTCTGAAAAGAAATCATCAATATTGTTGTCAAGATTAAGAATTGACAACACAATGAAGAATGTATCAATCTTGTATCAAAGATATGGTCCTTTAACAATGGCCCATCGGGTTCATCGTTTTTGTTTTTCTGGATAGACTACCAAATTACAGGCTATTTTCAAGACAGATTATATCAAGTTAGTAGCAATTTAAGCATTACCCATCCCACCCTCTCCCTTTTCTTTCCACACACACACATATTTATTCTGGTTCTTAGAGCAATTATCTGTTGCATCCCAGGCAATAATCTTTAAACTTGAAGACTATAAAGATCTAAGCGTTCCTCTTCCAGCATTGGTTCAGGTGAGCAACCAAGTAAATCTTGTGTGTTTTTTTCATAATTCTATGTCCTTTATGTTGCCAATATTTAGTGTTTTCTGTTCTTTTCAGAAACTTGTAGATATTTTTGTCCTCATTGGAATCAAAACGCGAGCTCACATTTATAAGCTGAAGGCCTATATTTGTTTCGGACATGTGCTTTTATTGAGTTTTTTTTTTCCCCTACAATGTCAAAAGGGGTTCTAGATGTTAATTTACTAATAGGGAACGAATATGTTTATTAAATCATGTCAATGGAAAGAATATAACAGGATTGGATACCCTAGTTATTCATCTAACAAAGATCAAACTATAGGGTTCTCAGCTTTGGTATGACTGGTTGCCACATAAACTCAGAACGCCCCCTATGCATACAATAGAATTGGACACCATTGTTCCCTGACGTAAAACTTAGCTTAAGCAGTGGCCTATGATTGAAAATCCATTAAGACTTTCCTAAGAAATTAAGGAAATGGTGAATGGCTATTAAAGTATAGCTTTATGAATATCCTCCTTTTATTTTTTGGGGGGTCAATCATTTGTATTCATGACTGGAAATGATTGGTATTACAGGAGTATGTGGACCATTCATCCACTTTATACAAGATTTATGTCCTGGGAGAGAAAATCTTCTATGCAATTAAGAATTCTACGCCTAATGCTGATATTTTGATTAAATCATCTAAATGTAATGGACTCAGACCATTACTCTTTGACAGGTATAATTTATTTGATTTCTTAGTATCCTGGTTTCTATGTTCTCAAAGATAAGAGCATGGTTGTTGATCTGACAACGATATTCCAATCTTTCACAGCTTGAGATCTCTTCCAGTCAACTCCTCTGGAGTTGGTAATTCCCTAAAAGATGGTAACCAAAGTTTTGATCTTGAGCTGGTTACTACTGCTGCAAATTGGCTTGGAAGAAAACTCGACCTTACAATCTTTGGCTTTGACGTTGTTGTACGTAATGCTTTCTTGAGTGGAGGCTTCTTTCTTTGGCTTGGTTTGTTTATGTCTTTGTTTTAGTTGAATGCTGAGGTGCCTGAATGTCCTTTTAATGTAATTGAATCTACACCATCTCTCATTACTGTTTATTCTGCTACAAAAAAATCAGATTCAAGAAGGTAGTGGAGATCATGTAATTGTGGATGTGAATTACCTTCCATCCTTCAAGGAAGTGCCTGATGATGTTGCCATACCTGCCTTCTGGGGTGCTATCAACCAGAAGTTGAAGTCAAGAAAGAGTTAGGGGTCGTTGAAGCTGATCATTAGTGCTTTTTGTCAACACATTAAAGACTGCCCAGCTACTGGAAGACCCCAAAAGTGGAGTTGACATACAACAAATATTTCCATGCTCACTAACACGTTTATCGTACGGTTCAAGTCAATGTCATCTTTTAAATAACTCGGAAGAATTCAATCAATCAATCAATAATTAGGCCCTTTGAATTACACTTTGCTGTTGGTGTTCATTCAATAATCTTCCTTCCAATTTTGAGTTAAAAATTAAAAGATTTTTCTATTAGGTTATTTTTCTTAATTTTAATATTATTTATCGTATAAATGTTGAATTTTTAATAGGTACTCTTTACATAATCCATCATGTTTATATTACTGCTATTAGAGATTCATATTTAATAAACAAATGAAATAGTCATCAAGGTTTTTAAGCCTAATTTTTAGTTAATAAATCTGTATTTTTCATAAAATAGTTTATCTGTTTCCTTCATTTTCCACTTTGATGTTGCTTTTTTTTCTTAATTTTTAATTTACTTATATATGAACACTTACTTCCTCTTTCTTTATTTGCAATGCCCTTTGCAATGATATCCTTTTACTTTTTGTAGGGATGGCAATTTTTGGCCCTTCCCAATAATTTAGACATCCTTTTACTTTTTGTAGGTATCACAATTTTTGGCCTATAAGTTTAAATTTATTGTTTTCAATAGATTGGCCATGGGTCAGATCTAGGTCCAGATAAATTTGATGTCCAATTATTCTAAGCAAAATAACATCGTTTTATTTAGAAGAGATGAACCTCGGATAAGCTTGGGTCTGGACAATCCAGATCTTGATATAATTAAAAAATAAGTTATTATATATTTTTAATTTTATAAAATTATTTTAAAAATTAGGTCAGTCCATTACCATCCCTAACTTTTTGGGTTAAAAATTAAGATTCATATTTAATAAACAAATGAAATAGTCATCAAGGTTTTTCAGGTTATGAAAAATATAAAAGCCTAATTTTTAGTTAATAAATCTGTATTTTTCATAAAATAATTTATCTATTTCCCTCCTTTTCCACTTTGAGGTTGCTTATTTTCTTCATTTTTAATTTTCTTATATATGAACACTTACTTCCTCTTTCTTTATTTGCAAAGCCCTTCTCAATAATTTAAACATCCTTTTACTTTTTGCAGGGCTGACAATTTTTGACCCATTGATTTAAATTTAGTTATTTTTAATGAATCAGTTCATGGGTCAGATTTAGGCTCAAATAAACTCAAGGTTCAATTATTCTAAGCAACATAATATCGTTTTACTTAGAAGAGTTGAACTTCGAGTAAGCTTGAGTTTGGAGAACTCAGAGCCTGATTTAATTAAAAATAAATTATTCTATTTTTTAATTTAAAAAATTATTTTAAAAATTGAGCCAGCCTATTGTCATCCCTAACTTTTTGGGTTAAAAATTAAGATTCC
>JAOTIZ010000005.1:7347228-7358943 GCA_027123425.1 Erythroxylum panamense
CGATGCCATGCAGGTTTTAGTGAGATGTTCTCGCGTAGTGCACCCTTATCGTGGGTTATGCGTCGGAGCGTACCTACTGGTATCCCGATTCATACCCTACGGTGAGGGGGCGCTACACAACACCCAAAGCAAAAGCCATACGTTTGCTCTTCTTCAACATCCTCTCCCCGTTTGTCGTCGTCTTCTAGGTTTCCTACACCCCAAAGCAAGTAAACCTCTCTTATTATGCGTCGCACTATCGATTTATCTAGGTTTTTGCAGTCATTTCTTTATCTGTATGTAAACTTTCTACTTCAGAGTTTGGAACGTACCCTTTCTTTAGACCTATGATGGATCGAAGAAACACAGAGAGTGCCAAGGAAAGATAAGATAAAATAAATCTTTGTAGAGGAGACCCAACCTTAATTGACAAATAGTCAATATATATATATTAATTGATCGATGATCTTATTACTATATGTGCCCATTAATTTATAAGGCCCATAGTTACAAATATCGTAAATAAACTACCCACCTGATTCTCAAGTCGCTATCCCAAAAGTATAGCAAGAGGACCAGGAATTATTGAAACAAAATAACAGATAAAACAAACCAAATAACTTGTTGAAGAAAAAGTCAAACCCAATCACGTGGAGGAATGTCCACGCACGTAACAAATCCCTCCCTTTTATGAAGAGTTCTTGTCCTCAAGAGCGAAATTAGGGAATTGCCTTCTGATGAACATCACATCCTCCCAAGTTGCATCTGATGGAGACAAAGATGAACAGTGAATAAGAACTTGCCTTTTTCGCCTGTGCGTCCTATGCCCAAGAAAAACAAATGGCTACACCATTTCTTCATCATAATGGAAGTTTGGTAGCTGTGGCTAAACTTGAATGTTAGGTGTCATGCATGGCTTGAGGAGCGAAACGTGAAATACAAGATGAACCTGTGACGTCGGAGGCAATTCTAACTTATAAGCAACATACCCAATCTTCTCAATTATCTTGAAAGGGCCATAATATTTCGCTGATAATTTTCTCTTCCTTTGCTCTGCGATTGACTTCTGTCTAAATGGTTGGAGCTTTAAGTAAACCATGTCTCCAACTTGAAAAACACGCTCTGTACACCGTTGATCATAAAATCGCTTCATACGATTTTTGGCAGCTTTAATTTTCTCCTAAGCAGCCCTCACGATGGCATCTCTGGCTAGAAGTTCCTACTCTACTGCTTGTACTCTCACTGTTCCCGATACATAAGAGATTAGAGTTGGAGGCTCTCTCCTATAAACAATTTCAAATGGCATCTTCTTAGTAGTGGAATGTAGGCTAGTATTATAGCAATACTTAGCCCGCGGAAGCCACTTCATCTAGTGCTTAGGCTTAGAACTCGTAAAACACCGTAGATACATCTCCAAGCTCTTGTTAACAACCTCCGTTTGACTGCCAGTCTGTGGGTGATAAGCTGAGCTAATATTAAATGAAGTCCCATTAAGTTTGAAAAGCTCTTGCCAGAAAAGGCTAGTAAATGTTGAATCTCGATCACAAACTATAGAATTTGGCATTCCATGGAGTTTAAACACCTGTTCAAAAAAAAACTCGAGCCACACTTATGGCAGTGTAAGGGTGAGAAAGAGCAATAAAGTGGGCGTATTTAGAAAGCCTGTCCACTACCACGAGTATCACTGTTTTTCCACCAGATTTTGGCAATCCATCAATGAAATTCATTGATATGTCTTCCCAAATTCTTTCAGGAATTGGAAGAGGAAACAGGAGTCTGGAAGGTAATGTTTGCTCACTTTTGTGTCTTTGACAAACGTCACATTCACGGAAAAATTGCATGATTTTGCCCCGTAGCCCAGGAGAGTAGAAATTACTCCGTACCCGATGATATGTCTTGTAGAATCCTTCATGGGGAGAAGAGTGGAATTGCTCAATAATGGAGAGAAGTAAAGGAGAGTTTTTCTCCAAATAAATGCATTGCTTGAAGAAAATAATTCCCTCTTTATTTTCCCAAGGACCCACAACATCATCTTTTTGCAAAAGTTGGAACATGCATTGAATAAATAGGTTGTTTGCATGTTCCTCTTTGATCGTGTCCACCCAATTTGTACTAACTTGGAATTGCTTGTAGATGGCCCACCCCATCATCCTCATATTTGCGTGATAACGCATCGATGACAACATTTTCTTTTCCTGATTTATATTCAATAATGAAGTCAAATCCCATTAGCTTAAGTAACCACCTTTGTTGAGCTGTGGTGGCTATTTTTTGGGTCCAAAAATATCGAAGACTTTGATGATTAGTCTGAACAATAAATTGCCTTCCCAATAGATAAGGACGCCACTTCTTTACTACCAGACCGAGAGCTAAGATTTCCTTCTCATATGTGGATAAGAAAAGGTTCTTCCCATTTAATCCTTAACTAAAGAAAGCTATTGGCTTTTCTTGTCTGAGTACTGCACCAATACTTGATCCGGAAGCATCGCATTCCACAATAAATTTGTTGGAAAAATTTGGAAGAGCCAAGGCTGAAGCTTGTGTCATGGCTTGTTTTAATTTAGAAAAAGCTTCTTCCGCCTCCTTACTCTAAGCAAAGTGATTCTTTTTAAGCATGTCTGTCAGAGGAGCTACAATCTTACCAAAACTTTGGATGAACTTTTGATAATATCCACATAACCCCAAGAATCCCCGCGTAGCTTTTTGCATAATAGGCTTAGGCCAAGCTGAGATTGCCTCAATCTTCTCCGGATCAACTGCCCCTCCATGGTTAGAAATAATGTGACCAAGATACTTGACATTTTGTTGCCCAAACTGACATTTTTTAAGTTTCACAAACAGTTAGTGGGATTGCAACAAGGAAAATACAATCTCTAGATGCTGTAAATGATCATCCCAACATTTACTATAAATCCAAAATATCATCAAAAAATATCAACACAAACTTTCAAAGATGATCTCGAAATACCTCATTCATAAGCGACTAGAAGGTGGAAGGTGCATTAGTCAAGCCGAAAGGCATGACTAAAAACTCATAATGGCCTTGGTGGGGTTCCGAATGCAGTTTTTGCTATATCTTCAAGATGCACACGAACTTGATGGTAGCCAGATCTCAGATCTAGCATAGAAAAAAATTGGGCTCTGTGTAATTCATCCAAAAGCTCATCGATTACAAGAATTGGAAACTTATCCTTCACAGTAATCTTGTTGAGTGCCTTGTAGCCGACAAACAGACGCCATGATATATGGACTGTGGCTATGGTGAAATATATGGACTGTGGCTATGGTGAATAATTCATGCTTGCAGCATTTCATAAACAAGCTTTTTTATTTCAGTTTTCTGAAAATGTGGATACTTGTAGGGTTGTACCGAGATAGGTCTATGGCTAGAAACAAGTGGAATTCGATGATCTTGTGAGCACATGGGAGGTAATATGGCAGACTCCTGTAGAGCTGTGCGAAAGCTCTTCAGTATATCTCGAATTTCAAGAAGATTTATAGCTTGTGGACTGGATGTAGCAATTATGTGAAGATAAATCCCATATCGAATGCTTTTGGTCAACTCCACCACTTGGACGTCAGACACCACATGATTCTTGGGAGTTGAGATGCCACGTAAAATAACATCCTTTCCTTGGAAATTAAATTCATAGTAAGGCGAGAGAAATCCCATGTGATGGGACCCATAGTCTCTAGCCAACAAGTGCCAAGGACTATATCACAACCTTCAAGGGGAAGTAAATAAAGATCCACCCATGTAGTGAATCCTTGGATGGTGATAGGAACTTGTTTACTCTTCCCTTTGCTAAACAGTCGATCGCCAGATGCCACGAGAATTTCAAACCGCCCACTACTAGTAATGGGTATATCAGCCTTTTCTGCAAAATCTGCATTAATAAAATTATGAGTGCTACCCGTGTTGACAAGAATAGTAGCTATACTATGTTTAAGTTGGCCCTTTAACTGCATGGTTTGTGACTTAGGACTCCCGATGAGCGCGTGGATTGAAATGGATGACTTCTTCTTCTCTGGATCTTCAATCTCCATATCCACATCATCCTCGCTATCGTCTTTTACAACCTAAATAGAAAATAAAATTTTACAGCGATGACTAACTTCACACTTTTTATTATAGCAGAAGCACAACCTGAGTTTCCTATGCTCGTTAAGTTCATCTACACTGAGCTTTTTAACTGGATTGGTTGAAGCAACAACAGTTGTAGATTGAGGTGGAAACGACTTGCTCTTGGGTACATTGGATACTCATTTTTGGGTTGCTATTTTGGCTTCAAACAAACGAGCAAGGTAGATGGCAGTGGAAAGTGTAGCCGGAAGATTCGTTTGGACCTCGGTGCGAATGGTATCCTTGAGTCCACTAACAAAACAACTAACTTGCTTCTTAGGAGATAGATGACCGGTCTTAGCTAAAAATTTCTCAAACTCTGCTCGATATGATTGCACCGTATCTTCTTACCCAAGCGTCGTGAGTGCACCAAATGGGTCAAAGAACTTAGTTGGCCCATATGTAGCATTTAGTTCTTCTTTGAGTTTAGCCCAAGTCAAGTTTTCTTTTTCTTGTTGAACTCATAGGAGCCACATTTGTGCTTCACCCTCTAAATGATAAGAAGCGAGAGAGACCCGTTCATGAGCAGGCGTGTCATGAAAGGAAAAGAATTGCTATGCCCGACAGACCCAACTTGTGGGTCTTCCTGACCATTAAACCGCGAAAATTCTAATTTAAACTTTGGGGCAAATGTGGTGTGATTTGTGTGCTTGTTGTTGCCGGCGGATCTAGTTGCTGAGCTTTCCCCCTCAATTTTACTCACTACTAAGAGTTGTTCAAAACGACTATTAATGTTGGAAGCAAGCTCTGCCATCTGCTTCATCAAAACTTGTTAACCTTCTGATAAAGTTTAGATTGCTCCTTCCACTTGTCCCATCCTTTGCTCTATGTTGAGGCTCTGATACCAAGCTGGAACGTACCCCTTCTTTGGACCTATGATAGATCAAAGAAACACAGAGAGTGCCAAGGAAAGACAAGGTAAAATAGATCTTTGTAAAGGAGACCCAACCTTAACTGAAAAATAATCAATATAAATATTAACTGATTATTGATCTTATTACTATCTGTGCCCATTAATTTATAGGGGCTATAGTTACAAATATCATAAATAAAATACCCACCTGATTCTCAAGTCGCTATCCTAACAATGTAGGCAGAGGACTGGGAATTATTGAAACAAAATAACAGACAAAACAAACCAAATAACTTACTAAAGAAAAAGTCAAACCCAATCACGTGGAGGAATGCCCACGCACGTAATAGAGTTATATCTCTCGATCTCTTTCTATTAATCGTTTATGTTAAGCTGATTGCTAGTTTTTTATCTATATTTGATAAACTCTATTAAAATGTATTTAGTGCAAGCTTCGATTTAGATTCTTGCGACAAAGTTTCTAAATCATTATGCGACAATTAGGTTTTTTGATATTTGAATCTTGCGGCAAAGTCTTTGAGATCTCAATTGAACCTAAGTGACTTTGTTGCGATCCAATGGCGGGTTAGCTTTTAGGACTTGCGAGTTTGTTTAAGGTTAGGGAATAATAGGGGATATTCCAATAGTTTGTTGACGATGATTCTTTGGGTTAGTGTTTTTGTTATGTTGAGTGTAATTTCTGGCTCTCTGAGGTTTTGATACTAGAATTCGTCCTGTTATGCTTTGGGAATTTTAGGACTGCAAATTTTTGTTTTAAATGCAATTATCGGTCATTTAAGTTCTTTTAAATAAAGTTTTTAATATGTTGTGCATGATTTGAAGTCATTTTACATTGCATAATCATATTCCAAAGGGAAAAAGAAGGATTTACTTGTTATCCATGCTGCATAACATGCCAAACAAAAGGCTTTAGAGGGATGATCATGATGTTTTTTTGTTATTGTTGGTAGTCGGACTTCAGTATTGGAAGGCAATGATGAAGCTGATGCTAATGTCAAAGATATAACAATAGAAAACTTCTCTGTCTCAGCACAAAGTAAGGAACTTTTGAAGAATGCATCAGTGAAGATATCATATGGAAAGAGAGAGGGTTTGGTTGGACACAATGGAAAGGGAAAATCTACATTATTAATGCTCCTTACTTGGAGGAAGATTCCTGTACCTAAAAATATTGATATTCTTTTGGTTGAACAAGAGGTGATTGGAGATGACAAGGCTGCCCTTGACGTAGTTGTTGCAGCTGATGAAGAGCTAACCAAGGTCCAAAAAATAATGGAGAATAAAATTTGGTCTGAATGATGGTTGTTCAAACTCCATATATTTGTTTTTTTGTGTGTATCTGTTAATGTTGTAAAACAAAGTACATGAATAATTTTCTTATTTATTTTAATAATTACAATTGCTAGGTTTGGTTTTATCATTCAGACCAGAGTAGCCCAAGTCTCAATCCAACTATAGATTTAATGACAAAAGATTTAAAGTTCACATACTACATAACATATGAAACAATTCTTTTGTTCTGGACGACAGAATAACGGAGAATTAATCTAAATCAGATGTCCTAAGCTAAAGGTCGCAAATGGTGGCCACAGAAAAATGATCAAAAGAAAGCTTCATGTAGACCATTTCCTACTTAAATACATGCTTGAAAGTTGTTCTACAATTAATTCCTCTAAAAATGCAACCATCTTTATTAGACCACCAATTTTAGGGTCACTAATAAAAGACTGAAGAATGCTCGAATAATAATAATAATAATAATAATAATACGAAGAAGAAGAAGAAGAAGAAGAAGAAAATTAATCAAAATAAATAAATAATAAAAATGAAATTAATAGTAGTAATAATAATAATAAGAAGAAGAAGAAGAAAAAACAATAACAAAAATAATAATAATGATACTAAGAAAATTAATAATAATAGTGATATGTAAGACATTTATGGATTGAATGATTTGTGCGTACCTGTATCCATAATTGTTTTATTTTGTAAGATGTTGATTTATTTCCTTTCTGCTTCCTTTCTTTAATGTGGTTCTTCAATGGTTCAGCATAATTGAGATTACTATACATAAGTTTTGTTCCTAAAACTTAAATACTCAATCACCAACCATCATGTTGGTTTAGCAACCATCATGATGGTTCATTGTTGGAAGAGAAAGGGAAAGGGTCTTTAACCCAGTTGAGATTCATTCTGTAATACCCAATAACCATTATCTTGGGTGTTTTTCATGAGACTCAAATTATAAGTCACACAGGACATAAAATAGTATAACAATCTCCCACTTAGCCCATGTTACGACTTGGTGATCAAATAATAAAACTTTAAGTGCACACAATACATTGAATCGATCAAGTCATCCTTAACTGAATTAAGCTGATGGGATCATAGCGGTCACAATTGATATAACATGATTCCTTCCATGTATCACATAATCAACTCAACTCAATAAACTTTAAGTGGGTACTTCGGTAAGTGTTATCTCACAAATAATAATTATTGTATACAACATAATATGGATAACCAGTAAGTGAGCAAAAACATATGACTGTAATTGAATTCACAAGTGTCATAACAATTCGAGCAAGACAATTATATGTATATATACATTTCAGAAGACTATGCTAACAAGGACTTATCTATAAGACCCATCCATTCAACATGACCAATAAATGTTTTAGGCAGTAAGCCTTTCGTTAACGGATCCGCTATCATGAGATCAGTACCAATATGCTCAATTGACACTTTATATTTTTACACTTCTTCTTTCACAGACAAATACTTCAAATCCATATGTTTTGCACCCTTTGAATATTTGTCATTCTCAAAGAAGAATACGGCTGTGAAATTATCACAATAAAATTTTAACGGTTTGGTAATACTGTCGACAAGACCAAGACTTAAGATAAAGTTACGCAACCACAATCCATGAACTGTAGCCTCAGAGCATACCACAAATTCAGCCTCCATAGTGGAAGTAGTAATGACGAACTGCTTTCTACTTTTTTATGAAACTGCTCCTCCAGCTAATAGGAACATGTAACCGAATGTAGATTTCCGTGAGTCTACACAACCGGCATAGTCTAAATCCGAGTAACCTATCACTTCGAGATGGGTTGATTTTCTATATGTGAGCATATAGTCCTTGATGCCTTGTAAGTATCTAAGGACTTTCTTTGTAGCTTTCTAGTGGTCCAGTCCAAGATTACTTTGATATATCCTAGCATTCCAACAGCAAAACTGATATATGGCCTAGTGCATGTTTGAGCAGACATTAAGCTCCCAACTACTGACGCATAAGGAATAGACTCCATGTCCTTACGTTCCAAATCGTTTCGTAAATATTGCATTAGACTAAATTTGTCCCCTTTCTGAATTGGAACTATCCCTGTGCAGTATTTTTTTATTTGAAACCTTTCTAACACTTTCTCGATATAACCTTTCTGAGACAATCCTAACAATCCTTGTGATCTATCCTGGAATATTTCTATTCCTATCAGATAGGATGACTCATCCAAATCTTTCATTTCGAAATTATTAGAAAGAAAATTATTTACATCATGTAACATAACAACATTATTCGTAGCAAGAAGGATATCATCAACATATAGGACTAATATAATGAACTTGCTCCCACTAACCTTTATATAGATACACCGATCAACGGTGTTTTCTGCAAAACCATAAGACATAATGATATCATTAAACTTAAGATACCATTGTCGGGAAGCTTGCTTCAGTCCATATATTGACTTCTTTAATTTACACACTAATCATTCCTTTCCTGTGGTCACAAAACCTTCCGATTGATCCATATAAGCTTCTTCTTCCAAGTCACCATTTAAAAAAGTGATCTTTACATCCATTTGGTGAAGCTCTAAACCGTAATGAGCCACCAGGGCTATAACAATTCTTAAATAATCCTTCTTTGAAACTGGAGATAAGGTTTCTTTATAGTCAATACCATCGTTTTGCATGTAACCTTTAGAAACAAGTCTGGCTTTATAGCTTTCAATGTTGCCTTGTGAGTTACGTTTTGTCTTAAAAACTCATTTACATCCCACTTGCTTTGCACCTTCCAGCAACTTAACTAATTCTCAAACATTGCTTTCATTCGTTGATTTAAACTCTTCTTTTATAGCATTGAACCATTTTTCAAAATTGCTACATTTTATAGGTTGTTTAAATGAAACTGAATCCTGATCAATGCTTAAGTCACATTCATGTTCAAGTGAGTAAACTTCATAGTCACTCGAAATAGCTGGTATTCTCTACCTTACAGACCTTTGTAATGTTACTTCTTGTGGCATCACTTGATCATTTATAACTTGAACATCATTAGCTGATTCTTCATTAATATGTTCAATTTATGGAATTGAAACATTAATTTGTTGTTTCGATGTATTGCGTATTTATGATATAACAAGAGGACTAACAACCTGTGGGATCACATTTGATGTAGTAGTTTCTACTCAACTTGGAGTAATTTCTACTTGGCTCTCATGAATATCCACTTTTCGCAACTCTCCACTCCTACTGATTAGACCATTCTCAATGAACCGAGCGTTATCAGACTCAACTATTCTCGTACTATGATTAGTACAATAAAATCCATACCCTTTGACTTTTCAGGATAGTCGATGAAATAACCACTAACGGTTATTGCATCAAGCTTCTTTTCATGTGGATTATACAATCTTACTTTTGTCGGAAAATCCCAAATGTGAAGGTGTCGTAAACTAGGTTTCCTTCCTGCCCACAGTTCATAAGGTGTCTTAGGAACTGCCTTACTAGGAATCCTATTAAGCAAATATGCATCGGTCTTTAATGCATGCATCCACAATGATGAAGATATAGTACTATAACTTATCTTACTTCTAACCATATCCATAAGAGTATAATTCCACCTTTTAGCTACACCATTTTGTTACGGTGTATAAGGCATTGAGTATTACGCACATATGTCTCAACTTGGAAGAAACTTTGCAAATGAACCTGTACATTGTCCACTTTCATCAAAATTTTCATAATATTCACCATCTCTATCAGACCTTATTATCTATACTTTTCTATCTAACTGCCTTTCTATCTCATTAACAAACACCTCTAAGATGTCCACAGACTGAGACTTCTTATGTAGCAGATAAATATAACCATATCGTGAGAAGTCATCAATAAAAGTAATGAAATATTTTTTGCCGCCTTAAGAAGGAACGTCAAAAAGACCACAGATGTTAGTGTGTATTAATTCAAGTAATTCACTACTTCGTATGGATAGATTCTTTGATATATGTTTGGTTTGCTTACCTTTAATGCAATCCACACATATATCCTAGTCAACAAAATCCAATTGAGGTAAGATTTCATTTTTCACTAACCTCTGTACCCTTTCCTTGGATATATGACCTAATCTTTTATGTCACAAAAAAAACATAATATTCATTATGTGCACTACGTTTATTTCCTATAATATGGTCAATATGAAACAGAGATTCAATAAAATCAACATCAGGATTGAAAAGATATAAACAATCAATTAAACTACTATAATCATAATAGTGCTTGTGTTTATATAAAGAAAACACATAGTTTCCAACCTTAAAATTAAAATTATCATCATCTAACTTTGCAACAGAAACTAAATTCCTAGCACAGTCAGGAACATAAAGACAATTTTTTAGATTCAGATGACACCCAGTGTCAAAGATCAATCTATATGTCCCAATACCCTCTATTTGTGCCTTCATTCTGTTCCCCATATACAAGAATTTTTCAGTTCTGTTTATGGTCTAGATTGAAAGAAATCCCTGTTTAATATCTGACACACGAGTAGTTGCACCAGAATCTAACCGCCAAGTATTATTAGGCACTTAAATAAGATTTGATTCAAAATATACTGAGACATAGTGTGTACCTTTCTTTTCGAATCAAGCCTTTCTTCTAGGGCAATTCTTCTTGAAGTGACTAGGTTTTTTGCAAAAATGGCACCTTTTATAGTTATGGATTTCACCCTCATTAACTTTGCTGAGAGCTTTGTCTTTATCTTTGCCTTTCTTTCCTATTTTGTTCTTACTGCTACTAGCTCCTTGATGAAACGTGAGATGAACGGAGTGTTCCTTCATTTTCTTCAATCTCCCTTCCTCCTGAATCAACATGGCCTTAATTTCTTGAAGGTTCCATTTTTTCTTAATGGTGGTATAATTCACCTGGAATTGGCCAAACTCAAGAGGAAGTGAGTTGATAATAAACTATATAAGGAAAGACTCACTTACATCCATACCCATGGATTTTAGCTTTGCAACTATATTTGACATATGTGTTACATGATCATGAATAGGTTGTGACCAGTTAAACTTTTTGGTCATCAGCTCACTCATTAAAGTCCCTACTATGGACTTGTCAGCTATATCCGATTGGGAGAATTCTTTAAGTTTCAACATAAACCCCTTTGCATTGTCCCTTTTAGGCATTAACGGCTTTACAATGTCTGCAATCATCATTCGCGTCAAATTCAAGCTCAACTTATTAGATCGTTCCCAAGCCTCATAATAAGAATTGTCAGCTTCAAAACTAGTCGCAGTTATGGCTATAGTGTAACGCCCCAAATTAGGGGTTAGAATATTAAAGGAATTTAGTACGAATTATGTTTGTTATTTGCTTAATTAAGATTTGCTTAAATTGTGCATAAGTATTTTGGCATGCATTCATGGCATTTTCCGGGTAAATTGGTTTAATGAAA
>JAOTIZ010000005.1:7367008-7382359 GCA_027123425.1 Erythroxylum panamense
TATTACATTCAACATATACTAGGAAAATTTAATTCCAACTATTACATAATATAAAATATTCAAAGTACCAAAGAAATATATAATATGGTACAAATTTCCAAAATTATATTATGTATAAATCAATTATGAATTAAATAATTCATTATAATTGGGCCATAAATATTTATTAACTCAATATAACCCTTAATGACCCAAAACTCAACAAAAATTAGCCAAGAAGCTGATTTCTGGGCGCCAGCGTCTGCTGACGTAGACACTGCGTCTGGTTGCGTCTAGTAAAGCTTTGTCTGGCGTGTGTAGAGCACGCACCAGATGTTGCAGAAGGACGCAACGTCTGGTGCATGCAGTGCATGCGTCAGACGCTGATCATCGTCTTCCTTCTGCGATTCTTGTTTCTTTTTTTTTTTTCTTTTATGGATTCTTTTTAATAAGTCCTTTCTAGAATCCTCTCTTGCATGAACCAACAAAATGTAATCCACCATTGTCTTCTTCGGTAGTCATTACATGATACAAAACCCATTTATTTTCTCACTATAAACCATCATACCGAAAACTTTAGGTTTTATATTTTCAGTTTTGCATGGCATTATCATGGATGCAGAGGAAGAGACATTTTGGTAATGAGTTTTCTTTCATACCAACACGATGGTGTGTTTATTTGTGTGTTGTCTTATGCATTGTTATATATCACTGAAGATTAGTCAACACATACATATCAACATTCATATTCGGTTCTTTAGAACAACCATACACACATGTCAAAGATAGCATCATTCCAATTCTTCAA
Organism: Erythroxylum panamense; assembly: GCA_027123425.1. Taxonomy (NCBI): domain Eukaryota; kingdom Viridiplantae; phylum Streptophyta; class Magnoliopsida; order Malpighiales; family Erythroxylaceae; genus Erythroxylum; species Erythroxylum panamense. The sequence goes on from JAOTIZ010000005.1 coordinate 7,367,796, forward strand.
CACATTTAATTGGTTTTCATTTTCATTTCCATCGTTAAGACCAAAATGCAACAAACAACACCAAGCTCTGATATCAATTGTAAAACATTTATGGATCGAATGATTTGCTCGTACTTGTATCCATGATTGTTTTGTTTTGTAAGATGTTGATTTATTCCTGTTCTCCTTCCTTTCTTTAATATGGTTCTTCAATGGTTCAACATAATTGAGATTACTATACATAAGTTTTGTTCCAAAAACTTAAATACTCAATCACCAACCATCATGTTGGTTCACCAACCATCATCATGGTGCATTGTTGGAAGAGAAAGAGAAAGGATATTCGATTCAGTTGAGATCTATTATGTAATACTCAATAATCATTATCTTTGGTGCTTTTCATGAGACTCAAACTATAAATCACATGAGACATAAAATAATCTAACATGATAATAATAAGAAAATTAATAATAACAACAACAATAATAATAATAATAATAAGGATATTTTAGTCTTTTTATTAATTATTCATTTATTATTTCAAGTCTTCAAATCAAACATTGATATAAAAATTCTTTAACAATAAACTAAATAAAATACTACTCATTTAATTATATCCATCATTTTTTCTAATCCTAAAAATAATCATTCTATTATTTGTCTATTCGTAAAAGCTATTAAAAATAAATAGGTAATAGATTTCTTGTTCGCCTCGACCAAACGACTAACCTTTTTTTTTTAAATTTGTTTAATATATTTAATTACTGTATTATTATTATTTTCAAAAGCATATTTGGCCCGTAGATAGGGTAAGAAGGCAGAGAAGGAAGCGTATCACTTCTTCTTCCCTCGCACCGACTGACAAATACAAAGTCCTACAAATTCGCCCTCATCCCTTAAACTCCACGAAGATTAACTCTTTCAGGTGACAATCTCCATTCCATTCTATCATATTTGTTCTGGGGAGTTTCTTTTTTTTTTAGGGTTTCCGATTCTTTCCGTTTCTCTTCGCATTTCAAAACCCTCTCTTTTTCACAGTGAAGGGTTCATCTGAACCAAGCAGAGCAGGAAATGGCTCACAGATTATTGAGGGATGTTGAGGCTGATGGTTGGGAACGTTCGGACTTTCCTATCTTATGTGAGTCGTGCCTTGGGGATAATCCCTACGTCCGTATGGTATGACCCTTGTTCTGGAGAGTCTCATTGTTGTTTCCGTTTAATTTTATGTGGACATGTTGCTTATGGTTGGATCCATGGGTGTGCAGACCAGAGCTGAATTTGATAAGGAATGCAAGATATGCACCCGACCATTTACAGTTTTCCGGTGGAGGCCTGGTCGTGATGCAAGGTTTAAGAAGACCGAGGTTTGCCAAACATGCAGTAAATTGAAAAATGTGTGTCAGGTCTGCCTTCTGGATCTTGAGTATGGTTTGCCAGTGCAAGTTCGGGATACTTCTCTCAGTATCAATTCCAATGATGCCATTCCAAAGAGTGACGTGAACAGGGAGTATTTTGCTGAGGAGCATGACCGCCGGGTACATTTATGTTGATTTTGCAATACTAGTTCTTTTCCATTAGCATCTGTTCAGTTCTGTATGTGAAGATACTTGTTATTTTGAACATGCTGCCACAGTGCCACTCTCAAAACCACCACTAGTTAGTGGACACTATTTTGATTGTCTATTTGCTGTTCTAGAGTGTATCTGTAGTAGATATGAGATGGTCAGGTGATACTTGTTGATCGTTTGTACGTTCAAACTCATATTTCACGGTTCCCTTGATTGCTTTTTCTGTGGTCTGGTACCGGTAACTGTTGCTTTTTGCATGACTGGTGTTGTTTCAAGTTGGGTTCTGCTTGTTGTTATTTGTTGCTGAACATTGTTTGTATCTTTCATTAGCATATGTTTATGCCCGAGAGCTTTATACCTTTGGTCGTCAGGGCATTTGTATAGAGTTCTTGGGACTATGATATAGTATCTAATTGACATGATATGATTATCTGTCAATGTCGTTAGGTTTGCTTGGTTTTATATGCTATTGGTAGCGTGTGTTTTGTTCCATCCTTGCTTATTTAACTAAATCTAATGCACTGATTGCACAATGCAGGCCAGAGCAGGCATAGACTATGAATCTTCATATGGAAAGGTAAGGCCCAACGATACTATTTTGAAGCTACAAAGGACAACACCGTACTATAAAAGAAACAGAGCTCATGTTTGCAGTTTCTACATACGTGGTGAATGTACAAGAGGTGCCGAGTGTCCTTATAGACATGAAATGCCGGTAACTGGGGAGTTGTCTCAGCAAAATATAAAAGATCGTTACTACGGGTATGTGCAAATTTTTAAGATTCTTTCTGACCATATACATTTATTTTGATGGTTTGGTGTTCTTCATGCGAGTCATTCATGCCAGCTGACTGATTAATTATTGACTTAGTTTCCCAGCCACCAGACTAAGAGATGGGTTTGATAGGCAAATATTAGAAGTTGCAAGGTGTTTTATGTGATATGTAATGCTTATTGGGATCCTTTTGTGAATGTCTGCAGTGTGAATGATCCAGTTGCTCTGAAGCTACTGAGTAAGGCTGGTGAAATGCCTTCACTGGAACCTCCTGATGATGAAAGCATTAGAACTCTCTACGTGGGTGGACTTGACGGAAGGATTACGGAGCAGGATCTTAGGGATAACTTTTATGCTCATGGTGAAATTGAATCTGTAAAAATAGTTCCTCAACGAGCAATTGCGTTTGTGACATACACCACCAGAGAAGGTGCTGAGAAGGCTGCTGAAGAGCTCGTCAACAAACTAGTCATCAAAGGTCTTAGGCTGAAGCTGATGTGGGGTAGGCCACAAGCGCCAAAACCTGAGAACGAAGGTTCAGAAGAAGCAAGGCAGCATGCAGCAATGGCTCATGGTGGGATGTTGCCACGGCAAGTTATATCTCAACAGCAGAACCAATTGCATCCACCAGGCACTCTGGACCAACCACCACCTATGCACTATTTCAATATTCCTCCTCCGTCCCAGCAGCAAAGAACTTATTACCCATCAATGGATCCTCAACGTATGGGAGCCCTCGTTCAATCTCAAGATGGGGCATCGGGATCCAGTGACAACAGGCCTGGATTAGAAAAGCAGCAAGGTGGTCAGCAATATGCTTATCAGGGTATACCAGCACCATATGGGCAATACCAGCAGCAGGGTCCTGGGCAACATCATCTACCGTACTATCCACCTTATGGTTATATGGCGCCCCAGCCACCTTATCAACAATACCCTTCGTCGTATCCAGCTTCAGTGCCCCCCCCACAGGTTCCACAAGCAGGTCAACAATATCAGCATTCTATGCCACCACCGAGGACTGCACCTCCTGACTCTGGACCTTCTGTGCTCCCAACTTCAGGATCTGGAACAACGCCATCAGCTCAGCCATGAAACTGTTGTATTCACTTTTTTTTTTAAATCTTCCTGTTATAGCAGGACCCTGTCCTGTCCTGTCTTCTATTAAATATTCACATGGAGCATCTTATTAGTTAAATCGTTTAGTTTAGTTTAGTTCATCTTTCTTGGAAGCTACACATAACGCTAGTAGATTTATAATAAGAATCGACGATCTTGTACCAGAGTAGAAAGTCTGTTTTTAAAACAGCAAATTTACAAAAATATATAATTTCTCGTATAAATTAAAATCAGGGTAAGAAATGGATTTTCCTATTATTTTTCTTTTTAAAACATTTTAAATTTTACTTGAAGATATTTATAAAAACCATTTTTAAAAGAATTATTCTAACAATCACACATCAAATTATTTTATCCAAAAAATTAATATATGTTCATATAAAATTGGTTTTGTTTAAATTAATTATGATAAATAATATAAATATTATTATATAACGCTAGTAGATTTATAATTATTTGATAAAATTTTAATTAATTTCCATTTTTAGAAAATTTTAATGCCATAAATTTTAAATGATTTTATAGAAATGAGAATATCTTTTTTCCCCGTGTCTAAAATAATGCTTCAAATTTGTAATGTTATGGGTGGACCGCCACCACCCGAAAAATCTCCGCCTTGAAAATCAACCACGATCTCGCCGGAAGGCCCCACCTCAACACACACAAATACTACAAAGCAGCCTGTGTTGCTTTAAGGTCTGCCATTCAAAGCAACTCATTCAAATTCCTACTACAATGGCTGATTCACTACCTCCTCCTCCTCCACCTCCAAAACCCAACGGTATGGTAGATCCCCAACTTCCTTACTACCCACCGCCACCTCCGCCGCCGCCGCCTTCGCCGCATCCTATAGTTTCCATTCTCTCCAAGAGGCCTTCATTTCGAGTGACTTCTGAATTTGACAGCGAGAGCTCGCTGTTCTTCCACAAAGTGTCCTGCAAATTGTTAGATAGCTTGGCTAAGCTGAAATTCACCTTCCAGAACAATAACAAAGGAGAGCTCTCTGAACCCCACCTTTCATTTACTTCTAAGTTGCTCTCTCTTCACTATGATCTTGAAGAACAAAATGCCCTTGTTAAGGCTTCCTTCGATATGGGTCCCAGGTTGTCCTTCAAGGCTGCCCATGATGTCAAGGTCCAATTTTTTCTACTCCACTCGTTTTCCTCTTTCTATGTTTGTGTGTCTTTGTTGCTTGTTTTCGTAATTGGACTAATTGGATTCTGGGATATGTGTTAGTTTGTTTCTGGGAAATTTGAATGCCGTTTGATAGCAATTTGAAAGATGGGATATGAGTTTCGATGTTCATCAGCCCTTGAATTTGCATGACAAAAAGGTTCCGAGTTTTTGTCTTGTTTGGTACTGTTTTGGGCTATTTTTCTATGGAGGGTAGGGAAACGAAACTGAAGGCTTTGGAGAAGTTTCTCTGGCAATTTTGAACAATTTGGCTCGCAAGCTATGAGATTTCGGTATATTGGTCAGCTTTTATATAGTTTACTTGAAGCTAATTATCTATTATCTAAATTATACCCTTTCCTGGCAGATTTCATTTTTTCCCCACCTCTTATGATTTACATTCTTGTTTTCAGTCTGATCTATTTGCTAATGATATCTTAGCATGAAATCTTAAAATTTTAGAAGAGCTGTTAGCAATATATATGGTTTCTTGGACCTTTAGTAGCAGATGGGTTAGTTTATCTAAATGAAATTTGCTGCTAAACGGTTAGTTTATTCATCTTGTCCTCCTATGTAGGAGTGTAGAAATACTCTTTGTTAATTTAGGTTGAAATATGAACTCTAAATGATAAGTGTCCAAATTAATCCAGTTAACCAATAAACATTCTACAAGAGGTGGAATGCAGCAAGATCTGAGTAGAAACATGTGTGTAATGAAGTGCTTTTTTTATCAAATAAGAAAGTATCAGCCATATGGTACCTCTTATTGGTTAAACGATCAAACATCCTGAACGAGGTGGAATGCAACAAGAGTTGAGTAGAAAACATGTGTACAATGACATGCTTTTGCTTAACAAATAAGAAAGTATCAGTATATTGTGCCTCTTATTTTATGACTAAGTGGAAAGCTGTAGTGCTCATTGAGTAGTTAAAACATTTATATCTTTATACTTCTATTGCACAAGTTGAGCAGGTCTTGAACTCTATAGCATTGCAGTAGCAGCTGGGCTTTTTGTCCTTTTGTCAAAAGGAAGGGAAGAACAGAAGAATCAGTGATATATATAGTTATTTGGTTTGTTTCCTACGAAATGTAACTTCAATGCTATTATTTCTCTTGCTACATTTCTGATTTTTCTTTCAAGTTAAACGGTACCAGGGGTCTGCTTGTTTGCATGTTTCCTAATGCCATCATTCTTGGTTTACGTGATTCTTATAGTTAAATCTGTTATATTCAATTTCTTTGACATTTCTTTTTTCCCTTGCTTTTCAGTTAGATCTGTTATATTCATTTTATTTGGCATACATCTCATATCTTTTTTTTTATATAGGTTCAACAAGGTGAGGTGGCACTAGTTGCAGATCTCGCTGATCCTGGCTATTCACTTCAGTTATCGACTCCTATCCCGACCATCAGTTTGGTTAGTAAGACTTGTTTCATCTTATGATTAGACATTTTCATCATCTCTTCATTAGAGACCCTTAATTTGTTTCAGCTTTGTACATTCTTTTTAGTGCCAGTAACAGTCGATGGATGTCCATTGTCTTGGGGCAAAGGCTAATGTTTTATGCTTTCGCCCTGTAGTTGAGTTAAGATATTCTCCCACATGAGCAAAACCTATGTATGGTTTGAATTTTGTTGTCCTCCTAAAAAGACCATCCTTCAAATGGCATCATAACTTTCTTCAAAGTTCATTCCATATTTGTTTGGTGGATAAGCCTTCACCTGTAGCAGTTGGAAATCTTTCCGATTCCAACTTTTGACATGCTCTTAAAACCAATATAGATTTCAAGGATAAGTTTTCAGTTACTATATCTGTTGTTTATAAACAAATGTCTCTGGCATCCTGCTGTTTCAGCCAAAAGCAACACTGAAATTCCCCATTGGTGAAGTTTCGTTGGAGGAGAAAGAAGAGGAAGAGGTCAAGCGAGCGTTGTCAATTAGTGGAATTGTTAAAGGTCAACTATCAAATGGGATCTGCACTGCCCAATTCAGTGATGAAGATTTGAAACTGAGATACTGCTATAAGGTTGTTGTTTCTCTTTAATTTACATTTCTAGTAAGTGTTAGGCTATACTTGTCAGTGGAAAGGGATTTGGCCCTCAGGTCCCTAGATCCTTTTCACTTTTTTTACTGCTGCAAGCGATGAAAATGAGAATGAGCGTATTGACATGAATGCAGGATGAAGCAGTCTCATTTATCCCTTCCATTTCTCTTCCTTCAAATGCTTTATCATTTGCGTTCAAGCGTCGGATCAGTCCTTCTAATAAGTTGAGGTTAGCTCTCTCCTTTTACTATATCATGCATGATCTTTCCTTGCACTTTTACTTTTGGTACTGCAGATGTTAGCGACTTTGAAATGAAATTTCTCAACTGCAAATTGCTATGTATGTAATAGATATCGTTTGGAACTCTCAACTTCTTGTTCTTGGAATCATGATACTGTCTATTAGTATTTAGAAAACAATTTATTGGCATTGTGGTCAAGCTAAATGATGCAGGCATTTTTGGAGATGCCAATGCTGATAGTTGTAGACTTACAGATTTTAGGTTATCAAAGGTCTTGTCCTCGTAAAAGGAAAGAAAAAAAAACGTTGTGGAAAATTTTTATTTCTTGCCCTTCAGAGAAAAGAGGTTCTAAGATTAATTGCAGTATGGAGTTCGATTTGGTGATAAGTTGATGTGATCCAGCTACTGGTACAACTTTGATACCAACTATTGGAGTGCTGTGTACAAGCACACTTATGCCAAAGATTTCAAATTTAAAGCTGGCTATGACTCAGAAGTGCGTCTTGGATGGGCATCATTATGGGTATGTGATCATAATTGCTGAAGTTTCTTTCTTTTTTCCATTTAGCATCTAAATTTATTATTATACATCAATTTCATTCTCATCAACTCCAGAAAGTTACCATCATATGTTATTGGAATGCTTCAAAAAAATTCAGTGAACAAGAATGATGGCAGTGTAGATGTTACGGACTCCTAGAATCAGCAAATAATCAGATTTTGTCATGCTGTTTAGATGTGCTCGGTTAAATTATTTTGGAGATGGAGAAGAGCTATTGTAGGAAATAATCATATTTTGGTACTTGAATAATGAGTTGGGTTATTTAGCTTGAAACAGAAGGTGCTAGCAATTCACCTCGTCGTAACTTCCACTTAAGAACTTTACCAGAGTTCATGACAATTAAATATCTGTGATTCAGGTTGGCGATGAAGCTGGCAAGGCCAAGACTGCCCCAATGAAAATGAAAGTTCAGTTCATGCTGCAAGTACCACAAGATGATATCAAGTCATCAGCGTTAATGTTCCGAGTGAAAAAGAGATGGGACATTTAATATCCACTTTTCTGATACATAGATTTAATATGTGAACATTTCACTATCTTCTACTGTAGTGATGGTTAAAGCTTACATAATCACATCAATTGTTTTGATTTGTCTCTGCTGCTAAAGGGCTTCCTTCATTTATTTGATCCGAGTTAGACTGCTAAAGAATTGCTTTTGATTGGAATTTCTTGCTCCAGCTGAAATGATTTCAGGGAAAATCGGAGAATGTTGCAGTAATTGGAACACTAGAGTGCTGCCATACTAAAAATGTTGTCTAACTCGAGCGAAAATTAGTCTGGGAGTAGATGGCTTAAAGGTGTCTTCCTATAGTTGGAACCCTCCTAAGATATTTCGTAGGCAACTAAAAAAAAAAAAAGCTGTCTTGTCCAAATTGATTTGTTGGTAACTATTTTATTCTAAAAGGAACATCAATCAACTTAAGCCCATGTGTGACATGTGTTCCTCTGTAACGATGTGAATATAAACTTCTCTGCTTACACGATCCTGTAATTACATTAAGAAAAAGGGAAGTATTGTCCACAGAGAAACTTAGCTTATATAGCCAATCAGCAACGTTACGTGTTGGTAAGCTACAATGAAGCACATTATGGAGCTTTCAGCAGTTGAAGTGGAAATAATGCCACCTTCAGAGGATATCATTAGTTCCCTGACAAAGCTTTTTGCTGCCAACTATTACCCCCTACAAGGGCTATAGATTAGACAATAAATCAAATATGTAATGTTGATGACAAGATTGCAAGAGTTAAGGAAAAAGGTTGACTTTGAAAACAAAACCCTGCAAAAGATGGCTTCACGTAAGGAGTATGTCATTCATCATCATAATCAGAGTCATTTCCATCATCATCTTGCTCGTATATCTGATATTCTTTATCGCTACTGTCAGCATCTTGTATTTTATCACCATCTGCTGATGGAAAGCTATCAAATAACTCTTGCAAATAGCTCCTTGAGTTGGTCTCCATATCTAGAGCGAATCATGTAAAGGATATAGAGCAACAAAAAATTGCAGAATTATGTTGAAATTTACATTTTGGTTAGATTAAAATTTAGAAAATTTAGGTTGATTTGGACCACAACTTATCTTCCATTCAAATTTTTATTCTCAACCATTAAGATGCTCTTTCAATAAATGGGAAACGATATAAGGATACAAGAATGCGATTGCCAAGAAAATTCATCATCCTCACCAGCCTGAGAAGGAAAAAAAGAAATTAAAAGGCAATTTTAAACATATCAGAAATTGAAGAAAGTAACGCTATAAAGGCATAGAGAAGCCTTTGAATTACCATATCCAGTTCCTCGTATGCATCCAGTTCTTCATGATCTGAATCATTGTCAGCCTCCTGAGCATCATTAACACTGTCTTGATTCTCATTACCTTCATCTCCTACAACCTCTGCACCATAATATTACCCTCTTTCATGATAACGATTCAAATAAGAAAGCAACTAGGAAGTATTTCAAGGGAAGATCACACAAACTAAATCAACTCCAAAAACTGTATTTTGCTTAGCTTCTGCAACCAGAGCATGAAAAGCAGTTGGACCAGCCATTTAGAAAATTATGCTAGATTTCAGTAAAAGTAAACTACTAAGAATAAAGAATGTGCACAACAAATAAGGTTCATGCACCAATATTTCAAAATATTGAACAAATATAACTTTTGCATATAATGATTTACAATTTCCATTTGCTCAATCATTTAATTAACAGTTGGGATATAATCAGCATAATAATTATTTGATATGGTCAACTTAATAGAAATGACCAATATGATGTAGAAACAAGGATAAAGAAAGAAGTCAATTGAACCTTTATCGTGTTTCTCTGCATCGGTTTTTAAGACATCTTTATAGATGCATGCCCTCTTTGACTTCTCAAAATCTTCACGGGCAGCTCTGAGTAATTTTTCTGCACCAGTTTTTGGATACACGGAAAGGTACTTTACCATTAAACGAAGTCTCAAGCTATCGAGCACATAGTGCGAGAACCATCCTGTTCCATACTGTAAAGATATAGCATTAACAAGAGCTCTTTAAACACCACAAACAACATAATAAAAGGCACACGCTATCCAGAAATAATATGCTTAACCATTTACTTCAAGTAGATGGAAACTCGTATTACTTTCATCATGGTATATAAAAAATGAACAGAAATAGTAAATAGACTGAAGAATTAACGTCATAAATCCTATATACTGTTTCAAGACTAATTCAGAACACCTTACTGCTGTAATCTTTTACCCCTTCTCCCCTATCACTAATAGGCTAGAGCTCATTTACCTAGTTTCTTGAGTTCAGAGGCTCCCAGTCAGAAGTTTATGGCATGAATGTGATGACTTCTAACACATAACAAAGTAACATAACAGATATCAAAACGGGAACAAGAAAACATAAAACAAAAGTAATTCACGTGACAACCAATGAAGTCAATAGCACATGTTAAGGATATGATAGTGTTAAGGATGTGACAACGTGATAGAGTAAATCATGGGATATAGTAGTTATCCCATGATTTACTCACAGATACACTTTCCTATTATAATTGTAACTCCTAACATAATGTTGTTACAGCTTTTCCCAAAATATTACTTGTTAACTTCGTGAACAGAAAGGTTCAAATCATGAAAAAAAAACCTTTCAAAGCAACGGGAACATGGCATACATCTACTTTAAACATCGAATCAAGCTCATATAGTTATGAATTTTCAATGCACTAGTCCGAACTCCATGCATCTATTAAGCATGTTCTTTTTTACTAAAAGCCTGAATTATCTTGTCCTCTAAATTGACCAAAAAAATCCCAAACATATCACATTTCAAGTACCCTTGATTCTCCAACATACAAATAAGATTTCACATTCTGGGTGAAAGCATACATGTTAAAGATAATAGTTTTAAACAACATAGGAATTATCCTCCATCATTATCATTAAAATAATTTGGATTTTAATAATACGTACTGGCGTATATTCATATTATTAGTTCTCTATCCATCAATAGAATCAACTCAAGGAGATCATGCACTGAATGAAAGAGAATGTTCTGAAAGTGTCATAAAGAAGGTTGTACCATTAATACCTGTAGTTATTCAGTTCTTCAAATAGTCGAATGCATTGCTCTTTATTAAGAAATCCCATATTCTGTTGAGAATTAACAACAATAGATACAAATAAAGGTCAAGCAATTAACATACGAGGCAGTGCTACAGTCAGTGAAAAATTTTGAAAACTGATGAGAGCAGAAAATAATTATATCCCTTAAAACACTGAATACATAACGAATACAGCACGACAAATATCTAACACATGCATATGCAAGCTAAACTAATGACTGCATCTGTAGTGGATCCAAGACATTATAAATATTTTTTTTTTAGGGTGCAGGTATTGTTTGAGAAGCTTATCTTACCAGATAAATAAACAAGGGCCTTCCTCTAGATGTGTATATTAATGAAGTACTGAAGTTCAAAGTAAAGAAAGTAATTTTGTTGCAGCTTATAACCAAGTTTTCTGCCTACTTGGAGAACAGTTGCAAAACTATCGCAAGAAGAAGACTTCTTATAAGTCCATAAGGTACATTAATCCAATCAGGTAATTCCATCATACACGTCAGAAACTAAAATGTTCTCAATTCCTTGATGGATGTTCCACGTGAGTCTATTCCTCCAAATAAGTAAAACAAAAGTGTAACGCCAACGTTGCAGTTGCACTTATTCTACTCTCTTTAGACACTTGGATACCGCTAATTATAGAGAGGAGACACTAAAATGTCTATTATGAACTACGCTTTAAATGGTGGGGCAACATAAGCTAATACTATTTTCACAAAACAAGATATCCAAATTGGTTTTTGGTATAAGAGGTTTAACTAATATTCCACTACAGAATAATATAATTTTCCTCTATGCACAACATAATAACAGTAAATTTTGGAGGATCTCCATAATTCTCAACAATAGATGAAGAGCCCATAAAGGTTGACTGAAATGATAACAAGAATTGTGCAGACAGCCAATTGAAAAGGATGGTAAGAGATGTCCAACCAACAAAGTGATATCAAGCTTACCTGCTTATCAATTAGACTGAAGGCTTTTGTCAACATCCTTCTCCTCATGCAATCCATTTGAGACACTTGTTTTGCCAGCTACAACAAAAGAAGATAGCCAAGCATGTATATTTATATGTATTGTTTAGTTGACAAAATAGACAGAAAGGGTAGAAAAGAGTTGAGAACAAGAAAACATCGTCATAACAGATAGCCAAGCATGTATATTTATATGTGTTTTTTAGTTGACAAAATAGACAGAAAGATCAGAAAAGAGTTGAGAACAAGAAAACGTCATCATAACAGTAGTAAGGAATATGCCTATATCTCTTGATTTTACCTGACTTTTGAAGCTGTCATAGACGACAGCAAGGATCAAGTTAGTGACAAAGTAAACGCCCAGTAGCACGTAAAGAACAAAAAATAGGCAATACCATCGTGAAGCCCTGCATAAGAATTTAGAAAAGATTGATATAGGGATTTATTCAACCAAATCTATCACCAAAAAGAAGTCGTTCATTCAAAATTGAAATAAACCTTTATTCAACTAGTTGTTTTACGAGACAATTTCAAAATTTATTACTAAGTTCAGTCGAATCTGTGTCATGGCCTTATTTCATTTGACTGTTGAATTTAACAATCTCTTGAGAAGACAAAAATCTAATAAAGCTATAGTTTCATATATTAGAACACATAATTACAAAATGAGTACAAGAATAATTCCACTGGCTTTACATAATTCACTTCAAAGAATGAACGCATCTATTGTATCAAAAACCTAACCCATAGCCAAAAGGGTGGAACATTAACCTTACAAATAGAGTCAATTAAATCCAGTACTAAATTCGGCAATCTATAAAATAAAGCATATATTTCTGTCAAATTTTGAATATGAACTGTATTTTTTCCCCCCTAAGAAATCAACAAATTACAAGTTTCTTATTATATGATAACTCCACAAACTATTAATATGGGAAGAAATTAATAACCAAAAATAGCATACAAAGTTTAGAGATAATAACTGGTGAACAAGTTCAATATAAGCATCCGTGTTTATTTGATATCAAAAAATCCAATAAACAAGTTAGCATTGTCACCTTTCCCTTTAGAATTAAAAATGAAAAAAGACAATTAATCTAGGTTATGGAATGTGATTAGTAATGGGAAAATTATTGTTTTTTAATTACATTCTACATAGTGTAACTAAAAGTTGGTGTTAAATACCAAAATTAAAATTAGAATTCTAGAATTTTAGAATCTCAAATATCATGACATAATATTACCTACTATGTATATCATTCTTCCTTATAAATATGGACTCATGTAATATGTAACATATATATAATGCCAATAAGAAAGATGTAACACAAAATACTAAGAAAAATAAACAATTTTTGTCAGAACAACTTACTTGTAAGCAGGTATCCAAACATCTGGATTGTTTGACGTAGTAAATAAGATAAACATTTGATATAGTGTCGTACCATACGAAGTGAATACTAATTTTCCCTGTTGGGTATCTTCAAACATGACATAGGCCAACCAACTTGAGAATAGAAGAAACAAAAGCCACAAAGCCTATAATTCAATGTAGCAAGACAACATAGTGTGAATATAAAAAAAAATTGTGCAAAATCCTAGAAAATAATACCAAACTACTACATAAGAAATCAATAATAAATTATTATAACTATCAGCAGCACAAGTAAAGTTGAAAAGCGATATAACGAACCAAGACATTGAAGTATGTTTTAAGCATCCCAAACAAAATAAGTATGCTTCTTTGCAAGTCCCTGATGAAGAAAAGGAGAGGAAATATTACGAACTTGAAGTTTCTTGATAACCAAAACAATTAAAACACAATCTCAATAATTGTGACATGTGAAAGTGCACATTTGTCGCTTCCAAGTATCTATTTAATGTATTTCATCACTAGTTGAAGTCTAAAAATAATGATAACATCAGACAGCATAAATATCTAGATTATAGACAAAAAAGAAAAGAGATAATAAAGCAATTGAATCACTTCCTATCAAGTGATCAATTTAAACAATATTAATTCATAACTTCTTGTCAAAACATTTTACTTCAATATTATGATACTATTCTAGAAACAAAGAATTACTATTAACTAATATGTGCATCCTTGCTCCTTATTAATAATGACCTAATGTTTAAATGTAAACAAATTTAGTAATAAATATCTAGTCCTTAGTCTTTTGGGCTGCAGATGTAAGCCTTTATGGTCAATCCATTTAAATTATGTATTCATCTTTCTCTCATATAGACTGCTTTTAAATGTTACAGTTTCCTACTACTGATAGGTTACTAAAACTCAAATAAAATATAATATCCTATCTACCACTATTTCTTCCCTGTTGTTAGGATCTCTAGCTTAAAGGCTAGAGATAAGTATATTATTGAAAAGGAAAACAATGATCGATCGGCTACTACAACAGGAACTGATGATCATTCACTACACCAGAGCAAGAATTTGCTCCTCAGGGGAAGAATATCTCTTCCTCTGTCACCACACTCAACTTACTTCCC
>JAOTIZ010000005.1:7382459-7394596 GCA_027123425.1 Erythroxylum panamense
TTGAGTGGCGTAAATCTGTAGAGGCATTTATGTGGGGTGTGATGAAGGAAGATCATCTCATGACTGACGTTTTTGCACAGGATGAAGACACTAAATCACAGTGGATTAGAGATGACAAAAGGTTATTTGGCCTATTAAGACAAACATTGGTTCCGAGGGTCCTACAGATGGTGAATCATTGAAACATAGTTAAGGAGATTTGGGATCATTTGGAATCTCTATATCATAGCAAAGCTGACTTGTCTCGCATGTATACGGTAAGACATGATATTATGAAGACAGAAAAGAAACACTCTCATAGGAGACCATTATTCCTTTTTTAGAAAATTAATTGAAGAATTAAATCAGGTGATGCCTATCACAACCAATGTGGAAGAAATGCAGAGACAACGTGATCAGTTTAGGGCTATGGCCTTTTTGGTGAGTCTTGGAGAAGAATATAGCAATATCCGATCCCAAATTCTCACTGGAGTGGACAAATTAACTCTAACTGCGGCATATCATCGGGTTCTTAGGACTATGTCTGAGTTTCCTAGAGAATCCAAGTAAAAAAAAATGCTATTTTTGCAAATATTGGCTCTAATAGAGGAGGTAGGGGAGGAGCTAGAGGAGGAAGACATGGGGGTAGTGGTGGAAGAGATGGGGGAAGAGGAACACAAGAAACCCGATCTTTTTTTTACTATAAGGAAATTGGCCATGTCATAGCCAATTGTCCTCAATTACAGCATAAGAAGAGAACTCAATAGGCCTGTATAGTAGTACATGATAGTGACTTGGTCCCCAAGAAGGAGGAGATGCAAACCCAGACCATCACTCTGATTGTAGATGAATTAGCTGCTTTCACTCAGTTTCAAGCTATGAGGGAACTCTTCCTCATCTAATGCCGCTGCCACATTAGCACATACAGGTACTCCCATTGCATGTCTGTCCTCAATTCCTCATGATTGAGTAATAGACTCCGGGGCCATTGACCACATGACTGGAGACACAGGTATTCTATCCAATTTTACCCCATTGAACAACTTACCCCTAGTTACTCTAGCCAATGGTTCTGTTGCTTCTATACTTGGCAAAGGCACTGCCACTGTCTTTTCGAAAATCCCTCTATCTCAAGTTCTTTACCTTTTTGACTTCCCCTTTAATTTATTATCTGTTAGTAGAATTACCAGGTCCCTCAATTGTTGTGTACAATTTTACCTAGACAATGTTTTTTTTTTCAGGATCTTGGAACGAGACAGATTATTGGTAGAGGTCGAGAGTCCAATGGCCTATATATCTTGGAGTCTCCTTTAGTTCGCGGTCCTAGTCCCGTTGCTTGTTTTGGTATCGTCTGTCCAAATATCCTACATTGTCGTCTTGGTCATCCTTCATTGAAGGCTTTAAAGAGTCTGTGTCCTGATGTTCAAGTTTCTTCCATTGAGTGAGTCATGTCAATTTGTCAAACATCAACATTTTCCTCACTTTTCTAGAGCCAATAAGAGAGTTGCGTCTCCATTTAAAATTGTGCACATAGATGTTTGGGGTCCAAGTCCTATTATGTCAAAATTGAGATTTCGTTATTTTATTACTTTTGTAGACGATTTCTCCAGGAATACTTGGCTCTATTTAATAAAATGTCATTCTGAGATATTCGATGTGTTAACTACCTTTTGTGCTGAGATTCATACTCAACATGATTCCACAATTAAAATATTATGCACTGACAATGCCAAGGAATATTTCTCTACCCCCTTTACGTTTTTTTTATCACAAGGAGGTACCCTTCATCAATCTTCTTGTGTTGTTACCCCACAATAGAATGGAGTTGCTGAACGAAAGAATCGACACCTTATAGAAGTTTCTCGGGCATTGTTCTCGAAAGAGTGTTGGGCCGATGCTGTCTCCACTACTTGCTATCTTATTAATCGCATGCCCTCAACAGTTCTTAATGGTAAAGCTCCATTTTCTATTATGTTTCCTTCGCAACCCTTCTTTTCTTTGCCTCTTCGTGTCTTTGGTCGTACTTGTTTTGTACATGACACACGTCCATCTGTCTCCAAACTTGATCCTAAAGCATTAAAATGTATCTTCCTTGGGTACTCAAGACTCTAGAAAGGCTATCGCTATTATTCTCTTGAATTGCATCGTTATTTAGTGGCTTCTAATGTTACTTTCTTTGAAAATACTCCATATTCCGCAAATGTCTAGTCCTATTCCCCTGAGGATGATTTTCTTATCTATCGAGTTCACCGAGTTGAGTCTGTTTCCCCTCCATTGGACATTCCACCCCCTTGTCCCCCTATCACGCAAGTTTATTGTCGGCAATCTCGTCCTTTTACAGGTCCTCCCATTACTCTAGATTCGCAGGTTGATGACACTTGTACGGACTCTCCCCCTCCACTAGTTGTGTCCTCCCGAGATCCAAGTCTCCAACTACCATTGCTCTTCGCAAAGGTAAACGTTCCTGTAAGTACCCTATATCTTCATTTGTTTCTTATGAGTCTCTTTCACCTATTTCCAGCGCCTTTGTGTCTTCCTTAGACTCAGTTGTGGTTCCTACGTCTGTAAAGGAAGCTTTCTCTCATAAGGGGTGGAGACGAGCAATGTAGGAAGAAATTGATGCTTTGGATGCTAACCAAACGTGGGACTTGGTTGAATTACCTCCTAGGAAGTAGGCTGTTAGGTGCAAGTGGGCGTGTACTATCAAGATGAATCTAGATCGTTCTATTGCTCGCTTGAAGGCTCGGTTAGTGGCTAAAGGCTATACTCAACCGTATGGTATTGATTATATGGAAACCATCTCTCCAGTTGCCAAAATGTCTTCTGTTCGTCTACTTATTTCCTTACCTGCATCTTCCTATCGGCCTTTAATCCAACTTGATGTCAAGAATGCTTTTCTTCATGGTGAGCTGCAAGAGGAGGTTTTTATGGAGCGACCACTTGGTTTTGTTGCTTAGGGGGGAGTCCTAAAGCGTGCAAATTGAAAAAAGTCTCTATATGATTTAAAGCAATCACCGCGGGCATGGTTTGGGAGATTAAGTGAAGCTGTTATCAATTTTGGCTTAAAGCGAAGCTGTTATGATCATTCTTTATTTTGGCAAAAGATGAATGCAGGACTGATATTAATATTGGTTTATGTGGATGATATAATTATTATAGGTAGTGATGAGAGAGGCATTCAAATGTTTAAAGACTTCCTACAAAGTCAATTTCAAACAAAAAATTTAGGGCAACTCAAATATTTCTTAGGCATTGAAGTATCAAGGATCAAAAAGGGAATATTTATTTGCCAAAGGAAATACGTTCTTGATTTGTTAACAAAGACTGGAATGATTGGTGCAAAACCTCTGGAAGTTCCTATGGCACCAAACTTGAAACTTAGTGCAGAAGATGGAGAATTACTTGAGGACACTGAGCAATATCGACGATTGGTGGGAAAACTTAATTATCTCACTATGACAAGACCAGATATAGCCTATTGTGTGAGTGTAGTAAGTCAATTCGTGAGTACACCACACACATCTCATTGGGATGCAGTAATGAATATCTTGAGATATTTAAAATGAGCTCCTGGAAAAGGTATACTCTATTCAAATCATGATCATAGAAAGATAGAAGCATTTTCCGATGCAGATCGGCAGGGTCTTCGAGTGACAGATGATCCACTTCAAGTTATTGTGCATTTATAGAAGGGAATTTGATCTCTTGGAAGAGTAAGAAACAAACTGTCGTAGCTAGATCAAGTGCTGAATCAAAATACAGGGCTATGTCACAAGCCACATGTGAGTTGATGTGGCTAAGAGAATTACTTGATGAGATAGGCATCTTTTACACAAGTCCAATGGAGCTATGGTATGATAATCAAGCCACTCTGCACATTGCTAAGAATCCTGCTTTTCATGAGGAACCAAACACATCGAAGTTGATTGCCATTTTATCAGAGAAAAAGTTCAACAAATTTGATTTCATCAAGTCATGTGAGAACTGGAGAATAACGTGATAAGCGTAAATTATGAGATGTAGTAGTTATCCCATAATTTATTCACAGATACTCTTTCCTATTATAATTTTAACTCTTTATTATATATATATATATATATATATATATATACTATTAGCCTAACACAAAGAGGTTACGGCTTTTCTCACAACCACTACTTGTTAACGTCGTTAACAGCACACATTAGATGGAACAATCAAATCAAACTATAGAAAAGGAATGCGAAACAATAAGACTGCCAGGTTAGGGTGTTAGCTATGCAGGCTGTAAAATTCTTCACGAGGGTGCAAGCAAGCAAGTCATGGGGCATACTAGCCTGAGATTTGCTCAGGAAATAAGTCCTTATCTTGCCATATTAATCTTAATTGTAAATCAGATAGATATGGGATCCGTATTAGCCATGTAGGTCTATATTAGAAAACTAACACTAAACAACGTGATATATTATTCTGTATTCATGCACAATTCAAGTAGTTATGTGAATGCACCGTTATATCTCAGGAAACAATATTATTGAATATACGGAAAAAGGAACAATCTTATAGTAAATATCAAGCCAATTCAACAAACTCACTGTGCAAGTTGTCTGCTTTGGGGGCCTTCTTATCTCCTCCCGAATGTAATCATCATCAAGTTCGCATAGCTGGAATGATGTCTGACATTTGTATGGAAAAACTTTAAATTTGCATAAGTCCTCCCATTTGACCTGCAGACTGTAGGGGATTTATAAGCTCATAGTCATCCTATGAATCCCGATTAAATTGTGACAAAATAAGAAATATTCTTAGGATGAAGAAGTGTAATTTTCATGGTTCCTTGTGGACAATGGTGGCATGCAAATGTTTGCAATGCATGCTACTAACAAATAGACCCAGTTAAATATCTGCATGCCTGCCCAATCATTAGCCAGAAATTCATATATTCATAGAGAGAAACAATTTTCTGAAATTGCCCTCATTCCTGTTCCTAACTAAACAGTTCACCAGTAAATCTCACGAAGTGTAAGACAACCACCAAAGGGACATGAAGAAAATGCCTTCTCATGTGCATTCATGAATGTATATATTCTTTCGTAGAGATGTCTGTTGATGCATGCAGATGAATTTTTGTATTTGTCTTTGTGATTCACAAAGCACAAATACATATCCTATGGCCACCATTGAATCTTGATAACTCTACATAAGATTAAACCAACTTGTTTTCCAGAAATGTTCCAGACCACCACAAAAAGGTGTACCATGTTAAGCTGAGATGGAAATAAATTAGCAATTTATTTCATATGAACAATTTTCAGGATTGTTCACCGTGTACTGCAATCTGTTGATAATGAAGGAATTTCCACTCCATTCAAAGTGTCATTACATGCTCAGATATGCATTCAAGCTTGACAAGAACTCTTAAGATGATGGAATCAGCTATGTAGTTCAACAAAGTTGTTGAAGTTTTCATCATAGGCCAAAGACCTCACCATTTACTGGAACAATTGTTGCAGATAAAAATTCAATCCATCAACTACTTCCAATCTTCAGGTATGATAACTTACCGATTATCAGAGTTAGCATCACAATAACTCTTTAATGATGGCGGCACTCGAAAATCAATCCGTTGATATCTGTCAGAAGACAGTCACAAGCATAACATAAGATTGAACGTTGGATGTGCAAACTTTGCATTGAGATGCCATTCACATGTGTGAGATGATCTTCACACCATTGTAATAATACTGAACTGTGTAACCCATCAATCTTTATATAGATGAATATGAACTAATTTACTAGATTGCCTGTCACTGTTACCCAGGCATAGTTCCCCGTCTCCTGCTTGTAGCAGATTATTCAAATGTATTAAAGCCCTTAACAATTTACTATTTTCAACAAAATATCATAGGTGTTGTGCCATAAATAATTTTCATCTTTCACTTGTTTGAAATCCATCTGCTTATGCTTCATCCATGTCTCACACCAATCGTCTACCAGAGAAATATCACAGTGAAGAGGAAAAGAACGAATTTAAGCAATTAAACTTGACACGGTTAAAAAACACACAACATTGGTTGTTTAATCTCATCTGATTAGAAAATTAATATAGGAAAAAACGTCAAGTACAGAAATGCAAATAAACAAAAGCGAAAACAAGAAATAATGTAACAATAAGGAAGAAATTTTGAAACAGCTTAAGATGAAGCTCCTTACATCCGAGATTCAGGATCTTTGCGAGGATCATATCCTTTTCTGATCCAGAATCTTAGAAATGGTCCACCTGAAAAGTAATATGCAACTGCAAGTAAAAGCCTGTATGCAAAATCAGAATTAATTACACACATTAGAGGCCATCAAATGAGATAAAGCTTCTCATTGTGTAAGGGATTTCCAAATGAAAGTGAACCAAGAATCAATAGCAGGGGGAAGGAGGCAGGTAGAGCACCTTTTAAGCATCTGATGGCTAAATTTCAGACCCTTATTGAGTAAGCGCTCAGTCAGTGAATCTTTGGGCCAAATGGGCCGCTCCTGAAATAGATCAAATACAGCCATCTGCCATTCCCACAGTTCTGAACCTTGTTTTATGTATTCCTTCCAATTTATTTCCTTGGGAATCTGTGTGAAAGCTAAGGGAAACAAGACAAAAGGAATAATTTTCCCAAGAAGAAACTTTTCAAAACTTTCAATGTCTTTCCTGGAGGTTGTTTCGTCCACATTATCTTCTAAATATGCTTCAATTTCATCGCTAAACCTAGCAAAAAGGAGCAACACAAAGAATACCTATGCAATACGAAGGTGAAGCAGATTAGATCACAAAAGCTGAAATTTTCAATGAGTCTTATTAGAGCCTGTTTTCTAGATACCGTCTTCTGTACAATGTTTCAGTATAATTTGTTCCTCCAAACATCACTAAGGATCAACACCCATAATGTTTAGGCAAAATGCAAGTGAGAAACTGTACAATGTAATAGTTTGCTATAAATTTGGTTATTAAGATTTATAACATTAAACTGATCCATGAAATCAAGTATTTGGTTTGTAAAATGGACGCCACTTAATGCATTATGGAAGTTAAATTATTCACCATCATGCTTGTGCTCGAGAAAGCTTATATCAGCTGGATTAACACACTGAAGATATAGATACAGGTTTTTACAGGAAATAAACTCCAAAAATCATGGGATCCGTTTAAACCAACAATCTAACCAATCATTTTATTTGAAGCATTATTCTCATTGATAACTCACTGCCTAAGAATATTTCACACATTGCAAAGTTAATAAGATGTCAATTACCAAGGTTATTATAATTACATGTGTAAGGAGATGAACAACCTGAGTTGGAGCGACTAATAACCAGAATGGTCTGCATGTCAGACCTCAAAGAAATAACTTTACTCATGAAAACAAAGGGCTATTATGAGAGATAGCAAAAATCTGGTTGAACAAACTTAACAAATCAGGATATCTTTAATGTTAAAATCAATAGCAAGGGCTGGCTCTATGTTCATCTGCATCAAGAAGAGTAAAATCATCGTCAATTCAAAAAGTGGGCATTGGAGTTGCAGAGGTCTAGTTTTATAGCTTAATACAAGACCAACTTACGTGATATACAGAATATATTTTAAGCTTTAATACCACATTTAATTAGTCAGTACCTCAAAATGACTCTCCACACCTTCATCTTGTTTCCTCTTTGAAAGTGAAATGCCTGGTTGTCTTAACCTGTTAAGTGGAAAGAATAAAATCCTACGGAAAAAATCAACAGGCAATGGATGAACCAAACCCTATTTTATCGAACAATTTTAATCAAATTGATCTGGTAATCCTAGCAAATACACAAGGTTCCATCCTCTTCTCTTTTACACACAATGCTTATCCACTTAGAATCTGCAACGTATTCATGCCATCCACTTAGAAATTGCAACTTAGTCACGTCAAATAAGCACATCTTGTTTCTTTTTACCGTTGCCAGTAAGTGATAATTTTAACTATACAATTAATATATAACGCTAGAAAGTATGGCAAATGAAATTAGTTGGTGAAGCAACAGGGTCACAAGATTAGAAACTACAGACTAGCCAATATAAGTAAATAACAACTGCTGTACAGTTCTTACACTAAATTCTCAGGAGTATCCTTGAGAGAGAAAAGTGGAGGCAGCAAAATCATCACATCCTCTTTATCCAAATCCATTAAGCCGGCTTTTTCTACAGAAGAAAAAATGAAAAAAAGAAAGTTTACCATCATTTGAAGTAAAAGGAGACCATCTATTCCAAATATTACACACAACAGTACTGTAAAAAAATTTTACCAAATCGAGGCTCCTCCATTTCTGTCCAATTTCTCTTTTTCCTTTGTGTAGCATCTGCGTGAACTGCAACAACTTGCTGGTAGTCTACCATTCCTTCACAAAGTTCCAAAGAAAACTTTTATACATGATGAATACCAGTCCTGGTTTTGTGAGACAGATAAAAAGAAGAGATAAGTCTCTAACCATCAAAGTGATAAGACTCCGGAAGCTGACTGACAATATCAGCACAAAGGTCTGGTTCAACTTGTGATTCTTGTTGATTACTTGCTATATTATCCGCACTCAGTGAGGAATTTGTCTTCTTTTTGGAGATCTTCAGTAGAAAATTATTACAGGGACGAAGCTCCCCAAATGCAGGATGTGAATATGGATCCTCTGGGCGGAAATGGAGCTCCAGCTTGTTCATTTCAGAGCTACGAGCCTTAAAAAATCACAGCAGTTAGAATAATAAGACTCATACATCTAAAAGGACTTCCATAGTTGTGATAAGAGCGACAACAAATTTTTGTGGGTACCATTGCAATTGCCTCAGTTCCTCCCAGGGTCTCAACGGCACGAGATACAGAAGAAGGGTAGCCTGGATAGTGCACTGCAAACGCCTGAGAGCTTGGTAGCAGTCCCGACACTTTCCCATCTTTTATTACTCCCATATCATCTGCCCTTAGAATCAAAACTAGCAGCATTTTATGAATCAGAAAACCTATTTTAAAAACACTAAGCATGTGAAAAAGTTCCATTCTTTATAGTTTCTGTGTCTTTCATGTTTGATTCCTCGTTCAAAAAAGGAAATTTCATACCATTCTGCACCTACAGCTAAACAAAACTTCACATATTCACGACTTTTCATGAAACACCAATGGCAAAACAGATAAATGAGCAAACTATTCCCAAAAGAACACAAACGCTCAGAGAACAATAATTCTGCGTTAAATAAGAAATTAACCAACAAAACATATCAGTCAAGAATCAAAGACAAAGACATAATTTTTCCATCAAAACAGCAGAGAAAAAGAAAAAGGAAAAGGACCAAATAGTACCAATAAAATTCTTAAAAATCTGAGTTGAAGGGGAGTGTAGTATCCGTGCCGGAACTTCTTGTCGGAAAACGGAGACGAGACAGAGCAAGGAAGTGAGGAAAAGTGCAAATAGAACGAAACAGAACAAGGAAGTGAGGAAAAGTGCAAATTAAAAGAAAAATTACGATGACAAAATTTATTAAAAATAAAACAAAACTTCTAAAAAAATAAAAATTAAACTTAAACAAATTTAAAACATTTAGATAAAATTTATGATGGATAATCCTAATTAAAAGTAAAACCATCAAAACTACAAAAGATATGAGATTATTAATTTTGATAATGGTGATAAATTTCCAAATTTTTTCTTTTTATATATTCTATTTGTTTAATTTATATTTGTATAAATTCTTTTAATATAATATATTTGTTTAAACTTCATTAATCATAATCCTATCCAAACTTGATCTCTCGTCGTAATCAATACTTACAAAAACAACTATATATAATATGCCCTGATAATTGAAAGACAAACTTTGTTACTAATAGAATAGGAAAGCCAATATTGCCAAGCACTACTCAATCTTCATGGAGTTTAAAGGTTAATTGAATTGTTAGGGTTGACAATGGGCTGACTCATAGATCTAAATTCAAGTGTTTTCAACGAGTCGACATATGGGCTAAATAAGGTTCAGATCAGTCCGAGACCTAATTTTTAAAAATAAAACGACATCATTTTGCTTAGAAAAGTTAACTCTCGAGTAGGCTTGGGTCTACACAACCCAAGTCTGGACTCAATTAAAAAAACCTTAATTTCTCACTATTAATTTTAAAAAATTATTGAGACCAGATTGACCCATTGTCATCCCTATGAATTGTTATTGATGCTTTGAATTTTTTTCAACCAATTCAATTCACTTCGATGTTGTAATTGGAGAGCAAATAATGACAGCTAGCAATAGTTAATTTTGAGTTGACAACATCGTAACTTTCATGAATTTGAAAATAGTGGCCAACTTTAACACACATATATTCAATTGGCAAAATAAAAGCTAAATACGACTAGCTTGTCAAAAGCTAGTCGTATTTAGCTTTTATTTTGCCAATTGAAGTTGGCTACTTTTCTACGTTTCTTTCAAATAAGTCGACTTAGCACACTATATATATGTATTGGGTTGTTAAGTTAAGGAGGTGACAAATTAGAGAGAGCCAATTTTAAGAAAGTTTTGAGAGCCTTTAAGTACTATAATTCCATAATTGATTTTGTGAGTAGTGAGCACAATAGGTGTATTTGGGATGAGGGGTTGGGTGTTATTTATTCCCTTTTTATATCTTTCTAATTTATTAGTGGATTTTACTTCCCTTTGCCAGTGGACGTAGCCTATGTTAAACCACATAAATTTGTATCTTCTCTATTTTATCAAATTTTTGGTCATTGAATTTAATCAATTTTATCCCAAATATATTTTGGATCAATTCTAACAAGTGGTATCAAAGCCACTTAAATTTATTTGGGATTAGTTATGACTATGACAAAATTTGGCATAGAGAAGTATGATTGTAATGTCAGTTTTGCTTTGTGGCAAATCAAGATATGTGCAATCCTGATATAAAATAGGCTACAAAAAGCCTTATTAAGGAAGGGCAAGATGCTTGGGATGATGAATGAAGAGCTGAAGCAAGAGGCAGATGAGAAAGCCCTGGTAGCCATTCAGTTATGTTTGTAATATGAGGTTCTACTTGAGGTTAATACTGAAAAGACCACGAAAGATTTGTGGTGCAAGCTTGAGTCATTACACATGACGAAAACCTTTACAACAAAGTTGGTGACAAGACATCATTTGCACACAATTAATATGGCAGGACATCATTTGCACACAATTAATATGGCTGAAGGTACACCTCTAAAATCACATATCAATGAATTTGTTTCTATTATGATGGATCTGGAAAATATGGATATCAAGTATAATGAAGAAGATAAAACTCTTATGTTGCTGCACTCATTACCTCCATCATATAAGCACTTTAAAGATAATATGATTTTCAGTAAGCCTACGCTTGTTGTTGAGAAGGTTAAGTCAGCACTGTTTTCAAAAGAGCTTCTGGATAAAGAACTTACAACAAGTAATGATGCTCCTGTAGAAAGCTGATCATTAAAGGGAGGTCTACCAATAGGGATTTTGCTAATAGCAAACCTAAATCTAGATCTAAATCCAAGCATAGGAATATGTCTTGCAATTATTACAAGAAAAATGGGCATTACAAGGTTGATTTTGAGGTTAGATGTATCCCCATTCGTGCCCTATAATGGCAGTCAAAATTTCCACTTGATTTAGCCAAGTTGCACCTAAGAATGTGCACTGCATGAGCAAGAAAGTGTGTTGTCCAAAGTGTGCAGAAGAATTGAAGTAACAAACGAAGTTTGTAAGGAATCAAACTTCGTTTGTTATAATGGTGGGACTTTATTGCAGAAAGATGAAGTGCATCATATAGTTATGGGTCTGGAAGGCTTTTACATGTTTTATAGCCACCAGCCCTTGTAGATAAGTCTTACAATTTGAAAGACAAATATAGTTATTAGACAGTTATGAAATTACCCTGGTCTGAATAACTGCTTAGGCTGATCCTTGTAAGTTTTTCTAAGGACCAACTGTCAAATGTTGCATATAACCAACTGTTGTGAGTCAATGCCTATACTCAGGATGCTCACCCGCCTATTTAGCCAACAAGCTGAGAATACACCAAGGGACTCACCCATACGCTATGGAGCTGTAGGAAAATCCCGGGAGGTACATCACATGTACCAGGTGCGGAAAACAAAAATTTTTGTCGCCGGGACCTTCCCGA
>JAOTIZ010000005.1:7399371-7416271 GCA_027123425.1 Erythroxylum panamense
GTTTTGTATGTTATGGAATGTTTATTATTGAATGTTATGCTTTCGCGAAATGTTTGGCATTCTGTTTGTACTGCCTGATGTGGCACTCGCAATATCCTCCCAAGGGGTATTAGGGCGTCACACATGCTACATCCTTAGGCAATGCACTATTGCCACCATTTCCTTCTCATGAGCTGAATATTTTTGTTCGATCTCATTGAGTTTTCTACTTTCCAAAGCTACAAGATGCCCTTCCTGCACCAATACTCCTCCAATGGCCTTATCAGATGCATAAGTATGAACTTCATAAGGCAATTTGAAGTTAGGTAGTTTCAAGATTGGTTATGATGTTATGGCCTGTTTCAACTTTGCAAAGGCTGCCACGCAATGATCCGTCCACTCCCACTTCTTCCCCTTCTTAAGCAAATCAGTGAGAGGTGTTATCTTTTGGGTGTATCCTTCGAAAAACTAACAATAATAGTTTGCTAAGCCAAGGAAGGATCTCAATTTTAGAACTTTGCTAGGCGTTGGCCATTCCACAATTGCTTGCACCTTGCTTGGATCCATCCTTACCTGCTGGTTGCTAACTAAGTGCCCTAAGAACTTGATTTCAACCTTAGCAAATTCACACTTTTCCATCTTGACATACGGCTTATGTTCTCTCAATTTGTCCTGTCCAACACCTGTTGCAAGTGAGAAACTTGCTCTACCAAGCTACTGTTGCATACCACTATGTCATCTAAATAAACCACAATGAAATCATCCAAGAACTCATAAAAAACATCATTCATGAGGTTACAGAAAGTTGCAGGGGCATTTGTTAAGCTAAAAGGCATAACAAGGAACTCATAAGCACCATACCTTCTCACACAAGTGGTCTTTGCTTCATCACCTTCTACAATTTTGCCTTGCCAATAGCCAGATCTTAGGTCAAGCTTGGAGAAAACCGCAGCTTACTCAACCTGTCCATGAGATCTTGAACTAGTGGAATTGGATACTTGTTTTTTATTGTAACTTTTTTCAATGCCCTCTAATCCACACACATCCTTAATGACCCATCTACCTTCTTTTGGAAAAGGACTGGAGTTCTATATAGTGCTTTGGAGGGTTGCACGTAGCCTGCCTCTAAGAGTTATCCCAATTATTTCCTTAATTTTTTAAGCTCAAGATCCATAGGGTTCCACCGCAAACGAAATAGCCTGTACCTTTATTATTTTTCTGCCCACTTGAGGAGGCACCATTGTTCCCATTCTCCTTGGCCTTCCCCTTATCATTCTGGCTGTTTCCCCCCTCATGATTTTTCTTTCCACATCCAAATTTAGCCTTGTCTTTATGATTGGATGATCCCCTTGCTTCCTTATTTTAACTTCCACAAGTTATCCCTCGTTACCCAAGTTATCCCCTTGCAAGGTAGAAAATGTTCTTTTAATTTATGCACAAGGGTGTCCTAAGTTTCAATTCTAGGGCGTACAACATTCAGATTGTCATTGAGCCTAGCAAATACATGCTTGTCACCGTCGAACTTTGTCACCGTCGTATATGTTGGGTCCCAGACCCTCCACAATTGGTATTGTCCTCTTTGGTCTTCCCTGGGAATCGATCCCCTGACCTCAAGGTTTTGTTGCACCCAGTGCACGCCTCCACTACCAATGAGCATTGTTTTCAAAAGAGCTTATGGATAAAGAACTTACATAGAGCAGTGATGCTCCTGTAGAAAGCTTGATCATTAAAAGGAGGTCTACCAATAAGGATTTTGCCAATAGCAAACCCAAATCTAGATCTAACTCTAAATATAAGAATATGACTTGCAATTATTGCAAGAAAAAGGGGCACATTAAATCTGAATGTTTCAAGTTGCAGAATATATAACAAAATAAAGACAAAGATCAGAAAACGAATGATGACAAGCCCATTGAAGCCAATGTTATAGAGGAAGAATTTTAATGTGATGTTCTCTCTATAATAAGGGATAACTCTAAATCTATGCAAAGGTGGATTTTAGATTCTGCTTGCACTTTTCATATATTTCATAATAAGGATTGGTTTTCTACCTATGAACCAATGTGCAATGAAGTTGTTATAATGGTTGATGATTACCCTCATGAGATTACTAGAATTGGCATAGTTAAAATTGGAATGCATTATGGTGTAGTGAGAATATTAGCTAAAGTGTGACATATTCCTGACTTGAAGAAGAATCTCATTTCTTTGAGTGTACTAGATGCTTCTAATCTTTAATTTTCTGGTGTAAATGGGGCTTAAAAAGTCTTAAAAGGTGCTCTTGTTGTGATGAAAGGTTGACGCAAAATGGTAGATTATATGTATTGTAAGGATCTATTGTTACAGGTACATTTGCCTTCACTTCATCTCCTACATTAGATTATGATGTCACTAAATTGTGGCATATAGGGCTAGGACACATGATTCAGAAAGGTTTGGATGTTTTGTGTAAGAGGGGTCTTTTATGTGGCTAAAGTACAACAAAGTTAGAATTTTGTGAGCATTGTATTTTTGGAAAACCGAAAAGAGTCAGCTTCAACACCGTAGTACACAAAACTAAAAGTATTTTGGATTATATTCATTCAGACCTTTGGGAACCTGCTTGTGTTCCTTCAAAAGGTGGTGCTTAGTATATGCTTACCTTCATTAATGACTACTCTAGAAAGGTTTGGGTTTATTTTCTCAAACACAAAAATGATGTATTTAATACCTTCAAACAGTGGAAGGCTTTGGTAGAAAAGCAAACAGGTAAGAAAATTAAATATCTGTGCACTGATGATAGGTTGGAGTTTATGAAAGTGAATTTAATAAGTTCTACAAAGATGAAGGTATTGTCAGATACTTTACAATTACAAGGACCCTACAATAGAAAAGTGTAACTGAGCGTATAAACAGAACTCTGTTAGCAAAATTCTTTTGCATGTTATTCAATTCAGGCCTATATAAAGATTTCTGGGCTGAGGTAGCTTCTACAACTTAATACTTGATTAACCATTGTCCATCTACAACCATTGATTGCAAAACTCCAGAAGAATTATGTTTTGATAAGCCTATTGATTATTTAGATTTGAGGATAATTGGTTGCCTAGTTTATGTTCATGTTAATGAGGGTAAATTAGAGCCTAGAACTAAAAATGACATTTTTATTGGTTGTCCTCTTAGTGTAAAGGGATATAAAGTATGGTATTTTGATCCTAAAACACTTAAAATTGTAATAAGTAAGGATATAATATTTGATGAGTCTGTTATGCTTCACCTAAAAAAGGAGGTTCCTATTTCTTCTAACATAGGTATGAAGAATCCAGTTAAGCTTGCAGAAGTTGAGATGGAGAAATTACCTTCAAAGGATGATGTCTTACAACAAGACCTAGTTCAATAACCTACTCCAATTTAAACAGAAGAACTGACATAAGAGGAGTATTCCATCGCTACACACAAGGGGAGGAGAGAGAGAAAAATATCTCAAAGATTAGTTGATACAAATTATGATGCCTATGCATTAGCTGTGGCACAAGAAATTGATGACGTTGGTGAATCTTCCACATATTCAAAAGCAAATTCTTGTGATGATTCAACTAAATGGTTAGTGGCTATATAAGAAGAGGTGGAGTAGTTGCGATATATGACTTAGAGCTAAAACAATTGGATGTCAAAAATGCCTTCTTAAATGGAGAACTTGAGGAGAAAATTTATATGCCAAAACTCGAAGGTTTTGAGAATGAAGGTAAAGAAGACCATGTTTGCTTGTTAAAGAAACCATTGTATGGTTTGAAGCAATCTCCTAAACAATGGTATAAGTAGTTTGATTCATTTATGATTAAGCATGGCTATTTGAGGAGTCAATATAGTAGCTGTGTGTATTTTAGAAAACTTGATGATGTCTCGTGCATTTTTTTCTGCTTAATGTTGATGATAGGCTTATTGTTGTCGAGAATATTTCTAAGATTAACAGGTTAAAAGAAGATTTAAGTGGTGAATTTTAGATGAAAGATTTAGGAGCTACTAAGAAAATTTGGGGGACGAAAATTCATAGAAATATAACTGAAGTTAAACTTTATCTAACTCAAATGAGTTTTATTGAGAAGACCTGTAAGTACCCCACTTGTTGCTCATTTTAGACTCTCTGTTGCTTTATCACTACAATCTGAAAAGGATATTAAATACATGTCACATGTTTCCTTATTTTAGTGCAGTTGGTAGTATTATGTGTGCTATGTTTTGTACTCATCTGGACATTTTACTTGCAATCAATTGTTAATAAATATATTTCTAATCCTAGTAAAGAGAATTGACAGGCAATGAAATGAATTTTGAGATATTTACTTGGTGCCACTAATTGTTGTTTGGAGTTTGAAATGAGTAAGAATAGTGTGATTGGTTATGTAGATTCATATCATACATGTAATCTTGATAAAAGGAGATCCATTAGTGGTTATGTGTTTACTCTTGGTGGACGTGTTATCACTTGGAAAGTTGCCTTATAGTCTACAGTTGGATTATCTTCTACAGAAGCAGAGTATATGATAGTAACTGAGGCTATAAAGGAAGCTATTTGACTAAAAGGTTTAGTTAGTGAGTTTAATTCAAATCATCAAGTAACTGTCGTCCATTGTGATAATCAAAATGCTATTCACTTGGCAAAAGATCAAATGTTTCATGAAAGGACAAAACATATTGATGTTAGGTACCATTTTGTTCATGAAATTATTTCTCAAGGAAATATTATTGTGAAGAAGATTGGTATTACAGATAATCCAACTGATATGATGACTGGATCTCTTTTCATTGCTTGGATTTGGATATATTTGAAGCAAGCCTGGAGGGCTTAATGGAGAAGGTGAAGAAAACCAACTAATTTGGTGAAAGAGAGATTATGAAAATTTAAGTCAAGGTGGAGAGTTGTTAGTGGTGCTTAAATTTTTTTCAACCCATTAAATTCACTTCCTTTCCATGATTGGAGAGCAAATAGTGACAGCTAGCAATAGTTAATTTTGAGTTAGCCAAGTCACAACTTTCATGAATTTGAAAATAGTGGCTAACTTCAATGCACATATATTTATTATATAAACATGTGTTGTTTGATTTCTTCAATGCTAGCTATATCTAGCTTTTATTTTTCCAATTAAAGTTAACTACTTTACTATGTTTCTTTCAGATAAGCCGACTTAGCACACTATATATATGTATTGGTTGTTAAGTTAAGGAGGTGCAAAAATTAAAGATAGTCAATTTTAAGAAAGTTTTGAGAGCCTTTAAGTGTTATGATTACATAGTTAATTTTGTGAGTGGTGAGCACATTGGGTGCATTTAGGTTTAAGGTCAAGTGTTATTTTATTCCATTTTTATATCTCTCTAATTTATTAGTTGATTTTACCTCCCTTCGCCCGTAGACGTAGGCTTACGCCAAACTACATAACTTTGTCTTCTCTATTTTATACATTTTTTTGTCATTGCATCTAATCAATTTTATCCCAAATAAATTTTCGATCGATCCTAACCCAAATAGATTCTTACCACCTTATATAAGGAATCCTAATTCTACTTGTTCTTCATCTTCACAAACACTGTTGACAAAAAGAACTTATGTTTTATATATAGGAAGGTGGTATACAACCACTAAGACGCAATGTGCACAGTAAGGATTGAAGTGGAAACGTTTTTTTATAAAGGAAATGGAATTAAATAAAAAATAAAGAAAGTATTACAAACAAGATGCAGTACTTATGGGAGTACCCTTAAACAACCTTACATTGCAATGCAAGAATCATAGATAAAAAAACAAGATGAAAAATAGTATAGTAGACATTACTTTAGATATGCAGCGAAGAAATTATGTTTGAACTACATTTTTGGTTCAAATTTTTCATCAATATGAGCTCCCTAACTTCAGTTATAATCATAAATTTTAGAATTTCCTTTGAAGAGTTTTTGTTTGCAAATCTTCTGAGATCTCTTTCTCTCCATAGGGTGTAAACTCAAAGTCCCAATGCAATGTTGTGTATCAACTTGTCTGGTTTCGAGTAAACATTCTGGTTTGATATTCTTTGTGTAATATCTGTAAGTGAATCCCTTGGATCAAGCCATAGACATTTCATAGTGACATATTCCCAAATGCTTTTGTTGAATGGGCATTCAAAGAGAAGATGGTTACTCGATTCCTCATACATCAAGCACATTGGACAAGTTTTGTCAACTTGTAGTTAAGACATTCTATCAGTGGTATTGAGCTTGTTTTTAATTGTCAACCATAAGATAAAGCAAATTCTTGGAGTTAAATCCTTACTCTAAATCGTCTTGAACCAGTCTACGTTGGGACCTCTTCTTTATAACAGATTAATGATGGTTTTGTTATTGAGTTTATGGACATGTAGATCCCTTCAGAAGAAGATTTTTGGTGAGTTTAGATCAGGGAGAACCTGGGTTGTATATGTCGCAATCTAAGGGGAAATTGCTAGGAATTATCATTTATCAAAAAGCTAAGTTTGGTATGTAGTGAGAGTAATGGAGAAGTCCTCGAATTGTAAAGAAAATGTATAAGTTGTCCCTGACATGATTAATTATCATACCAGAGTGATGCCAACCTCCCATTACCAAGTTTGCAAGTAACTTCCTACTGTACCATATCTCTTAGTTTCAGAAGCTGATTGAGGAAATGTGAGTTTGGGATATTTTTCTTGATTTTCCATATGCATTTGTCTTTGAGGAAGTAAAAATGTAACCATTTAATCCATAAAGATTTTTTGTCCACCAATATCTACTAGAACCTCTTGAAAATCAATGCTTGGTTTGTCATTTTGATCGAGTAGATATTGAGTCTATCTTCTTCTTTCCGGTAGTAGAGGTCAATCTATTTTACTTTAGTAGCTCCTTTAGTGTCATCCGGGTGATTTCATAGAAAGTTCTTAAACATCCTTTCAATCGATTTGATGCTGCTTTAGGATAGGAAAATTTGAGAGCTCCAATAGATATGTAGCGAGTTGAGCACATATTTTATAAGTTTCAACTTATCTGAACAGAAGAGGAATTTGTTCACCCAAGACTTAATTCTCTTCCATATCTTTTCTATAAGAGGATTGCATTCCAAGTAATTGAGTCTCTTTGTAGACACTGATAAGCCAAGTTACAACTGGAAACATTTGTACTAATGATGAAGATGAAGATGAAGAGCGTTGTGTAAGAGGTAGCAAGTTCCACCTTCTTTTATGATCTCATAAACCAAATACTGAGAAGCCGATTGTTACAGCCAAACTTCAACAGTAAACGTATGAAGCTAGTGATCTATGCATTGGGCAGTCTTGAAACTGAGCATAAATCACGGTATCAACTTGCTATAGCTATTTTACTAGGGCGAGTTTTATCAAATTGGATTGAGGGGATCGAAGTTTTTGATCCCTTTTTCTCAGCGAGGGATGAACTTGTATTGAAGATGATGGGTCGTAAGGTTCTGTCGACCAATGAAAATCGCCGAAGACAGGTTGAGAAGCCAACCATGTTGTATTTCAATATCCATCTTTTCAGGAACTTAGTGGAAGCAAATTGGTGTTTTTATCGTCTCAACCACATTATTTTGCTATCCAACAATTTGGAGGATATGTTGGAGTTTTGAAGATTTCACAGATCAAGAATCTCTAATGATGTTCATAAATTTAATAAGGAGATTAAAATCAATTCAACGTATGTTAGTAGGCGTCAGATTATAATGAATAACTTTTCTTGACACTTCTTGACACTTCTTGAATATATGAAGAAGAAGAAGAAGAATAAGAAGATTTGTGTGCGGTATGGACATAATGATCTTGTGACAAGACACGTAAAACTGACAAACTCAAGAGTGTACAAGGAACATGTCCTTAACATCGAAAAGTTCCTAGTTATGTATGATGAAAACTAAAAGACAGATAACCCTAAGGTGCAGGTGAGTTGATAAGGGGCTTTTTTAGTTTAAGTGAGGTCACGGGTTCGAACTCCTCTCATGCATGCAGCCGTTTAAAACTTGAGACTAGAGCTTTGTCTCCCGCAATGGACTTACCCGGCTCGAGCAAGGATTAGTCTGGATGTAAATGACTTAAATATGCCTTCTCATAATTAGGACCCTCCTAGGACACCTCGTTAGTAACTAAAAAAAACTAAAAGACAGATAGAAGGGTACACATGGACTTTTATTTTTATAAGAGATTAAAGACTGTTCCTTGAATTAAATCTATGATCTAACTTCGTAATTAATTATTATTTTAAAAAAGTTTAACATAATTTATATGATATTATGTTATAATTTGGAATTAATAATACTTTAAATTTTAATATAATCAATTTTTTAATCATTTCTTAGTAACTAAACCATAAATTTAATTTATGTAATATTATAAATAAATAATCTTAATCTATTGCATTGTTAATATAATTTTTAAAAATATTTTATTATATATTGATCAAAAGTGTTATTTATTTTAAGAGTTTTACGAGAAATTTAATTGAATTATTGTCGTTATTTTAATATCAATTCATCTTATTTAGAATGTAATAAGTATTGTTTAACTAAAATTTTTTAAATAATTAGTGTAAAATGGTATGCTTTTCAAGTAACAATTTATTCCAAATTAATGAATGGTAATTTTAATAAATTGAAATGCTTACAATGCACTTTCTTTCCAACGAAAAATTCACTCCCAAATTTGTTTGGCCACTCTTTTCCTTATAAACAAGAATTTCTATAATATGCATAAATTCTTCCTTATTACTATCGGATTTGTCCAAATTCTATACCTTAGCCGAATTTCTACCGAATGATAATATACATAAATTCTTACTCGTAAAATAAATTGTGGTTTGTTTATTTAGTTTTGATATCATACTACTCACTGTATCCTTATAAAATAATTGCAAGAAACTCTTTAGTATGTTCGAAAATATTATGAATAAACTTGCGAGGATAGTTGGAGCAATTGAAATTCGGAGCTTCTCAAGCAGAAAATTAAAGTCCAAGTTCAACTATGTTTAAAAGATCACAAACTTTAAGCCCTAAGTTGGATTTTGAGAAGAATGAAAAGGATAGTTATATCCATCTTTTAAAATCCTTTAATATTTTTTATTGAAAAAATTATTTTTGATAATATGAAATAACTTGATAAACGATAATAACATGAAGTAAAAAACTCAATTAATTCAGTCATTTAATTATGAAAATTTTGAATTTTCTAATTTTCTAGTTTAATTTTTAACTTTTTTTATTCGATTTATTTTAATATCTCTTATTATAAAGGATTAATTGATTTTTATTAATTAATTAGTCAAATTTTATAAATTAATAAATTTTTATAAACGAAAATAAATCAATTATTTTTATTTAATAATATCTTTTTCAATTAAACTTTAAATTTTTTGATATATAAAAATAATTTTTAATCATATTTAATATCGATAAAATCTTTTAACTTTTATTTTTTTATCTTTTAACTTTCGATCTAATTATTAAAATATTGCATAATTTAATAAATTAGCCATTGATCTCGTTACCTCTATGATTGATCTAAGTATGATTATGTTGCCAACAACCACGCCACCTCATTAGACGATTCAATTGTACGCCACGTAAACAAAAAAAAGCACGGCACGTCACGGTCCCCATCACCATTACAATCGCCGTCATCATCGATATTCAATATTTAATATTTTGTTCTTCAAATCAAAACCCAACAACGTCAAGGAAATGAGGAAGTTCTCAACTTTTAAGTTTTCATCTTTTTGGAAAGCCGCCTTTTCTGTTTTATTTCTGATTTTTTTAATTTTATTTTTTAAAATAAAAATAAAAATCAGTTATTAATATAATATAGTTATATTTTTATTACCGATAATAATTATATATTAAATAAAATTTAAATATAAATTATTTTTAATTAAATAAAGTTATTTAGTCTCTTGTATAATATTTATTAATAAATTATTAATAAATTATGTTATTTTAATAAATTAAATAATTTAAAATCAAAATTGTATTTATAAATTAATATTTATTTAAAAGATAGTTTAATTATTAATTCAAATTTTATTTGAATATTTATATATTTTACATTTAATTATATTTATTATTAATTATTATTATTTAATTACATATAATTTAATTATAAAAATTAAATTATTAATAATTTTTATTGATAATTAATTTTAATTTATTAAATATATAATTTTGAATTAGGGTTTTGAAAATTTGATAAATAATTAATAACACAACAATCCAATTATATTAAACACAAACATAAACGTTTGTTCTTTTTCCAATTATATTAACCAGAAACATAGAAACATAAAGGTTTGTTCTTTTTCATATTTTCATTTCACTGTCAAGCTTCCTGGTCACTTCCTCTGCATCTTCATTCTCCACTCACGTTGGTGATGCGTGGCTGCTGGTGGGAGACTAGCTCGGTGCTGTTGCGTGGACGTGGGAGAAAGTAGCGTTGGTGATGCGTGGCTGCTGTTGGGAGACTGGGTTGGAGGCTGCTGTTGGGAGACGTTCGTCTGGTGTAAGGTTGGAGATGTGGGTTTGGGAGTAGGATACAGAAGAGCCAAGCTTAATGGGTTGAATTCACGTGATTTGGGACGTGAATTCAATTTGTTAAGAAAGCTGGATTTCAACCCACGCACGATTTCAATTCATGCCCTTTTTTGGGTTCCAAACAGATGAATTACATTCAATCCCATAATTGAATTCAATCCCATGTCTTCCAAACAGTTAGAAACCATTAAGCTCATCATTTACATCATTATGAAAAAGGGTATTTTTGAGTTTCAGTATTCTTTTAACTGCCGCTTTTAAATACGCTATTCTCCAAGAGCGCGTTCTTTCGGCGGCTCCACCTCTTCTCGGCTGGGCTCGAGTAGCTGCCCCCCCGTAATCTGGATGATGTATCTCCAAGGAGTGGTGATTTTGAAAAGGTATGTTTCCCTCATTTCTCGTGTTTTCTAGTCAAAGCTCGCAAGGAGAATGTGGACATGTCGTGTGTGAGCTCTCTAATGTTTGCTTTGACTTCTTGTGTTTTACAGGACCAAACTTTCTTTGCATTCTTTGGCAGATTCAATATGGAAATTGGTATTTGATGAACAAATTTTTAACTTAATTTTATATTCTGATAGTAACTATATTTGGCGATGATAACTCTGTGCTTTGCAATATGAGAAACTTGAGATTAGGGAAAATCAGGTTAATTTACTACTTAAAAATGATTATTTAGGGATTTGGAAACGTCGCTGGCGGAATGGGAACGTCTAGGTCAATCGCAACAACTCGTAAGTTTCTTGCTTTTTTCTGTGATTTTATTACTTTCTTCATTTTGATTCATTGTGGCCAATCAAATGCGAAAACATTTATTTGTAATCTTTCATACATTGCTCTTTGAATGTATCGCTTACTATTGAAAGGAATTTTTTATTCATTTGTGCCAGTGCTTGATTGGCATTTTGAGGATGAGTTACACTTCCGTCGATAGGCTTATATGTTGCATTTCAATTGGTACTTTAGGGGATTTTCATTTCAATACATTCAACTTGAATTTCTTTTTTTTTTTGAGCTGCTTTGAGTTCCTTCTTGACTATATAAACAACCATTTTCTCTTTGACTTATTTAGAGAAGAAATATAAAGATATGGGCTTTTTGCAATTTTCTTTCAATACTTTCATACAGAATTGCTAACACTTCTTTTTCTTTCTAATGCACCTATCTTGTGTTATCGACTTAGTTATAGATGCATGAAATGAAAGGGGTTAGCAATGTAATATCTTAATTGCAGGTCACAATCTATTGGGGAGTGGAGTACAATCGGGTATCAAATCCATTCAGCAACAAATAATTAATGCACTTCGCCTGGGGGAGAGAGGCAAAGCATCTAACATGCTTTTAGATCTTGGTCATCAGAGCTGCTCTATAAAATCTGATGACTTCATGGAAATTCTTAATTACTGTGCATCATTACCTGATCCACTGGTAAACTTGTCGATCTGAACCCTGACTTTGCTTTGTGACTATGGAAGATGTTTTTAACTATTTTCTTTTGAGGCTGCAGTTTGCCATTGACACTTGGAATGCTATGGTGGAAAAAAAGACTGACCTAAATGAGAGATGTTTCCTTCTTCTGATGCGAGCCCTTTGTAATGGGGGTTACTTGGAAGAGGTACTTTATCCTCTTTTTTTGATAATTAATTCTGAACTATATTGGCCTTGTGTCATTTTTTTTGTGCTTATAACACTTGATTAGTTTATAATTCTCTCTCTTATTTTTTCACCATGTTGTTGTCGTCATTAATGTGGATCTCTCACTATATTCTGCACTCCCTTCATAAATGCCTTTGCAAAAGCTGAATCAACTTCTATGCTGTTAATAGAAATATTTTTGCCGAACTTTTTGCCATTCACTTGGAGATGTGACAAACAGTTATGTTTCAAACTTTTCTTTTCTTTTTCTCTCAACTTTTTCTCCTTTTCCTTGGAATGCAATAGGATTGGGTAAGGCATGTGTTTGTGTAGGCATTAACTGTGGTTGACCTTTCTGGGACTTGTTCAGGCTACTAACATGATCAACTTGTCTAAAGAGGGTTTTGGCTTGCATGATAGTCTGTCCATGTATAACTCCTTATTGAGAGCTTGCTTAAAAGTGCAAAGCACAGATCTCGTGAATCAGTGTTTGGATTTGATGGAGCGAAGAATGATTGGCAAGAACGAAGTTACCTACCTAGAGCTTCTAAAGGTGTGTATATGTTGATCAGTTTTTGAAAAATTTTCCCTACAAGGACCTGAGTACAAAGGTCAAGTTTTGGTTTTATTGGCTTCTTTCCCTTGCTAGATAAAAATAATCTTTGGTTCAGAAGCTAGCTTGTTCATCTCTGTAGGTTTCTTCTTTTTCATTATGACATATATGATGAGCTTAATGGTTTCTAAGTAAACTTATAAGGTAGTTTCTTCCTTTCAGTTTGCAGTTCAGCAGCAGAACCTGCCTGCCGTGAATGAGATATGGAAGGACTATAGAAAACTCTATAGCCCAAGCATGATTTCTTTGCAATCACTTATTTGGTCTTTTGCAAGATTAGGTGATTTGGGATCAGCATATGAGAAGCTGCAGTATATGGTGGCTCTCGGTATCCAGCGAGACGTTTGTATTTTTAGGACTGTAAAAGTAGGGTTGCATTCTTCAAGATTAGACATTCCTATACCTGCAAATGATGGCTTAGGCTTGCAGAAGATGGATTTGGGGAATTATTTCTCAATTCCTTTTGAACAACAAACTTGTATTTATGATAGGAAGGAGATGACTAACTTTGACCTAGAAAATAGAGAAAGTGTTGAATCTATTGGATTGACTAAGCATCTAAGCAAGCCAGCTATGAGGGTTTTATCACCATCCTTCAATATTCTCATACATGCATGTGGACGAGTTCAAAATTGTGAACTAGCTGAGAAGTTAATGATGCAGGTTAGACATTATCTTTTGTCCTTTATGGTTGTCAAAGTCTATTATCTTATGCATGTTATCTTATGACACAAGAACATACCTCCTTAAAATTGCCATGAACGTAACTGTATTTTTTCTTTGCAATCCCTTTTAGGAAACATATAATTTTTTACTTTATTATAGGAGTTCTATTTTCTTTACTTTTTGATGGTGTAAGCTTCCACTTTCTTTTTAGGTGCAAAAACTTGGATTGCAGCCTTCAAGCCATGCATATGATGGCTTGATTAGAGCAGTTGCTGCTAAAAGAGGTCATAGAGAAGGTATGAAAGTGGTAAGCTTTCTTTTTTTTTTCTTTTATTAAGGGTGTGGGGATGCTTTCTATCGTTTTAGTTGAACTTGCAAGGGCCTCCCCCCCCTCCCCTACTCTGCAACATATCGACATGCACAAACTTAAAGAGGAGAAAAGGAAAGAAATCTTTTGGAACATTTGTTTCTTTGTAAACTAACTACTTGTCTTTTTCCGTATTTCTGCAGCTGAGGATAATGCAACAGCACAATTTGAAGCCACTTGATTCAACTCTTGCAGCCCTTGCTGTGGGATGCTGCAAGGCCACAGAACTAGACCTAGCAGAGGCTTTGTTGGATCAGATTTCAAACTGTCCATTTGCATATCCTTATAATGCATTTCTTGATGCATGTGAGAAGATGGTCAGCAAACATCATTCAAGTTATTATCTGAAGATAGGTTCTTATTAATTGAGTTTTTTTTTTTTGCCCTCGAGTCAGAAGTTCTGTAAGGGAGACTGATGGATGGATTTTTCTCAAATGCTACTGAGGAAGAGTCTCAATATTCCACTCTAGTAATGAAAGATGTGCCAAACCAAATAATCTTGATGGTTGATCTAGGTTTCCTCGGTTTGCTTTTGTGTTTTTGATATGGATGAGTGTTTTATTAGGAGTATATTAGAGGAGTATTTGATTTTTAGTAGAAGTCTATTATTTTCCTATTATTTCTGCACTAGTTTTTGTTATATTATGTTAATAAAAAGCAACTTGACTATGAGTCTTTCTAAGAGTCCTAAAACAGCTTGAATAGGAGTCGTTCTAGGAGTCCTAGTTTAGGTTTAACTTTTGTGTTTCTTTGCCTATATAAGGCTATTACGTTATGCAATAAAGTAAGGAGGAAGTTATCATAAAAATTAGCTAATTAGGAGCAGAGTAATTTAACCCAATCTCGGCAGACCTTGTCTTTGACAAGTGCTGCCAGTTTTTTTCATCACCAAAAAATAGGTTCTGCAAGGAAGGGAATCAACGTAAATAAAGGGAAAGAGATTAACTTTCTTAAGAATCGTCCTTGGACTAGTTTGTGTTATCTCAAGTAATAAGGGGAACAAGTAGTCGGCATTCTGCTCTAGTCATTAAAACTGTGCATAATCAAATAATTCTTGATGGTTGATCTGGGGTAATCTTTTGTATTTTCTTAACCTTTCGTCTGTTTCATTGATATATAGAGAGTTTGTATTTCACTTGTTTCATGACAATATATTTAATTCAAGAGCCTGAATTTTCTTTAGAAGAGTTATCTCGTGGTATCATCATCTTTTACTCTTGGGTGTTCTACTCAAGGATTCACAATATCAGTTGATAATTCTTTGCTGTAATCATACAGGACCAACGTGAGCGTGCAGTTCGGATGTTGGCAAAAATGAAAAAATTAAAAGTCCGTCCAGACGTCAGGACGTATGAGCTAATGTTTTTACTATTTGGTGCTTTTGACTCTCCATATCAAAAGGCCGATTTGTTGACTCATGAAGACATTGCAAAAAGAATAAAAGCTATAGAAATGGATATGGCAAGTAATGGTATTCAGCACAGTCATTGCTCCATGAAGTACTTGGTACTTTCCTGCCTTGTTCACTTTATTCATGTGGTAATTTACCAGTGTAGTTTTCTGCTTGAAGTATGGACTGGAATACAGAGACATGGAAGTTGTTGTAGTCTTCTGTAAGGAAGATATAGAACACTCAGCATTCACTATCATGCCAATATGATATAGATTTCTCTTGATCTCGATCTCTGATGATTGCATTCTCATTTCCAACTTTTTTGAGAAAGAAGAAAAAGCTATGTAGCCCTCTCTAGTAATACTTATAGGCATTGATAAACACTTAATATTTGCTAGAAGACAAATTTACATTAGTTTTTGCCACAGTGCATGGAGTGTGCACTCAGTAGTGCATGAGAATATTGATACTTGAAAATGCCTCACTGATGTACACTTTTTTGACTGCCTGCTATAGTGTAGACATCCGCATATTGCTGGTGAAGTTAATATAAACTTGTTGAAGCACTATGAGTTAGCTCTAAATGCTGTTGAACCCCTGTTTCATTTTGCTTGCATCAGTCATTTCATTTACTGCTCAGCTATGTTTATCACTCGTGGGGAAATCTTGCATATTCCTTCATTCCTTGCATTTTAAAGAGCCTTAGCTTCTGTATTATTCCCAATTTATTCTCATCAGATGAAAGCTCTTGGAGCAGCAGGGATGATAAAAGAGCTTTTGCAATATTTAGGAAAGGCAGAAGACCTTTTTTGTCTCAGTAAACTCTATTTACTAAGCAAGGATGCTTTCTTGGGAACACCTATTTATAATAAAGTGCTGCATTCTCTTGTTGAAGCTAAAGAAGTAAGTCCCTGTGTTGCTACTTGATGGCTATTTTTTTTTTGTTTTTGGTAAAGTAACATCTTTTTAGAATAAGCTTTTTATTTTGCATGCAGAACCACTTGGCATTTGAAACATTCAAAAGTATGAAGTCAAAACATTTCTGTCCAGATGGGAACACATATAATATAATGATTCAGTGTTGTCTGGATCTTCAACGCAAATTTGCTTTCTCCCTGCTTTCACAGATGTTGCGTGATGGATTTTTTCCAACTAATGTTACCTATACTTCTCTTGTCAAGGTAATCTATGTGGACCTCACGAACTTTCTACCAACTGTGACAAGTTCAGTAACTATGTCTTATATATCCCTTTGCTTTGTGCAGCGCACAGCTGTCTACATTAGCATTCTTCATATCCTCTTTTGACATCTCTCTCATATTTAGCTGTCTATCGGTGTTCATTTTGTTTTTACATTACACTTCTGACTTAATATCTGCAAAAAGAATTGTTACATGGAAAAATGTATTGTCAAGAACTATTCTTGTGCCATTATTACGTGATTGTATCTTATCTATGTCATACACTGGTTCTCTTCCCCGCTGTCTTTAGTAAGATTGGACCTGTATGTTATAGGTGCTGTCTGTCCATCAAAATGGTCCATGTTGCTTATGTTATATTATCCGAGACTCTCAAATGTGGAAATTTTGGAAGTTTATTTCTGTTGTATTGATGGATGCAATTGTTATGAAACTGCTTGTTGTAAGATCGAGTGACCCGTCGGTCTGGGTTAAACACCTGGAAATCAGATTCGAGAATCTG
>JAOTIZ010000005.1:7451101-7471223 GCA_027123425.1 Erythroxylum panamense
ATTTTAATTAATGAATGAATTATATTTTAATTAATTATATTGTAGTTAAATTAATTACAATATTTTAATTAATTAATAATTATATTTTAATTAGTTACATTTTAATTAATTATAACAACCACAACTTTACATAACAA
Organism: Erythroxylum panamense; assembly: GCA_027123425.1. Taxonomy (NCBI): domain Eukaryota; kingdom Viridiplantae; phylum Streptophyta; class Magnoliopsida; order Malpighiales; family Erythroxylaceae; genus Erythroxylum; species Erythroxylum panamense. Next base: position 7,451,239 of record JAOTIZ010000005.1, read on the forward strand.
TGATACTCATTCCTTTATATTAGGAGGGGAATGGGGTATTACCCAAAAATGGGTAATGAAAATAATGATTCTATAATGATACCCTTTACCAAACTTCTTTCATTCTATACCCATTCTCTTTTTTTCATACCCACCAAACAAACATCCCCTCAATCTTGTAAGCTGTAAAGCATGCTTCCATGTGGTGTGCCCACACATTAAAACTAACACAAGCCCTGACTAATCGAAGGAAATAGAAATTCACAGCCAAGCGGCTCAATCCTTTTCCTGTGTTGAATCAAGCTCTAAATTTGTAGACAACTCAGAGGCATAAGTACTCCACTGCTGGTTCCTCCGATGTTCTTGCAGGAAGAAGTTGCTGCTTTGTTCCTGTAACTAAGCTTTATGTCCTGTAATCTTATTCCCCTACATGGATTGCTAGGACTACAATCGAAAGTGACAGCCTCTGGTGTAGCTGGTGTTCCTTGTATGTTCTTGTATGTCACTTGACTAATCTTCACTCCCGAGCTCTACTATCCAACATAGAATTATATATGTTAGAACTCATGCCAATCTTAAAAAGTCACCTAAAACATATATATAAGATTGTCTTAAAACATGTTTGTGAAAGGATCTTTCATTCTAGCTACATAATGTACAGAGTTTTGGAAGGTGCATCAGTACCTGACGAGGACAACCTTGATTGTTAGGACAGTAATTCTGGTCGATGATAATGGGATTCACCACATTCCTCATTACAATATTTTGGAAGAGAACATTCCTGACGTAACTGTTGCTGGGCCTAGCCCATGATTTTATCCTGACTCCATTATCTGATCCACTGAAAACTGCATTTGTTAGGGTTATGTTTTGAACTCCGTCTTCATTGTATTCCTTTCCCAGACTTCCAATGCTGTGGAGAAACAAATACAGATTTAGATACAAATTTTTTCTAATCAAGTCATCAAACACACGAAGGTTTGCTAATTATTCTCTTGACGTATGTAAAGAATGAAATTTGCCCATCATCAGAGGGCCAAAGGAACTGATTTACCTGACACCATGTCCAGGGCCACATTTAATATTGGACATGTGCAGGTTCCTAGTGCCTGGACCTATTGAAATGCAGTCGTCTCCTGTTTGAAGTGTGGAACCTGTGATTGTTACTCCCGCTGAGCCTTGAACGTGGATACCGTCCTTGTTAGGACTTTGGTCTGGAGCAATAAGCCTGACGTTTCGAACCATCACATTGTTGCAACTGTTGATCACAAGGTGACTTAGCTGACTGTCGATAGATGTCAAGCCGCTGATCAGGACGTTGTTAGCCCAGTTGAATGTTATTGACTGCCATATCATGTATAGTTAGTTGGAGCTAATTAATATAAAAAAGATTTTGTTTTCAGTAATATAGTAGAAGTAATTGTAGACCAACTGATGTGTTATTGTAATTAACTTGTTGAATCAACCAACTTGGCGTAGAAAAATACATACTCTAGCTCCCACTGGGCAATTCTTTCCGGATCTCCGGCAAGTCCAGAAGCCAGAACCTTGAGCATCTAAGGTGCCACCGAGCACAGAAACTCTATCAACCTTAATGAACAGAATCCAGTAGCCTGAGTTGCCAAGGGCTAAATAATTCGTAGGAGCCACAATGGTTCCAGCTATTAGAACTGTAAGTCTATTTTTGCATGGACCTCTGAACTCTACCGCTTTTATCAAGTACCTTCCTTTAGGTACATATATGGTCGATGCAATGGCCGAGTTGCAAGCAGCTCTCCATGCCTTGAGGAATGACAGAGTGGAGTCTGTTCTGCCATCTGGTTTTGCACCATAAGTTATCACATTATAGGCTGCATTGGAGAATCGAACAAGGAAGAAGAAGAAGAAGAAGAAGAAGAGTGAAAGAGAAACATTAATGGGCTTAGCCATTTTTTTTACGTGTTGACTCAATAAGATTGGAAAAGTGTGGCAGTTGGATCAGTTAGTTAGTGTGAGGGTTAGATTTATACAAGGAAATCGAATGAAAGAGTTGCTAATGCTTGAATATTATTAGATTGGCGAGCAATTAATAAATGGAAAGCCAAGTTGAGTCATGCTTTCTTTATATACTTCGTTGTACGTAGGTGTGAGATATGTACGGAGAGCATGTGATAAGCTATATGTGAATTGTATAGACATGTGATAAAAGGATGTTGACGACGTTACTTATGTCATCAGTCATCACATAGCATCTTGATACAGGCCAATTCCTGTGAATTGCCTCTCGTGCATGAAGATCGATCAGTTACCCAAGGCTTGAAAAGTAAATAATGCACTGCTTTTCCTTGAATTATTATTATTTTTTGTGAATGTTTAATCTTCGTACTGTTAAAGTAGAGGCCGTACATGGCTTACGTAGGAGATGAGATAGCTTCCGAGCTAGGATTCGTTAAAGCTCTCCTCTTGTCCAATGCCATGTGACACATGGAATAAACCCGGAGAAGTTATCGCCGGGATTGTTTCCGATTCTTGCGCTGTTCCAATCATCAGTCGCCGTCAGACGAGGAAGAGGAAAAGAGCCGTCATCATCTCTACGGTCTTCTCTAAGCTGACTTATTATATGTTTAGGTCTACATGTGGCTTCAATATTATGATAATAATACATAGAACTTAAAAGGGTACATGGATGAATTGGGACTCAAGTCTAATATATTCTTCTTTATTTGAAAAAATAAAAAAATCACTTCTTTTGGATTGGTTTGGTTCAAGTAATTCTTTGAACATGTTGAATTAGAATTTTTATAAAAAATTTCAATAATTACTAGTTGTTAAGAGGTTTAAAGATTATTTGAATTAAATTTATTATTTGGTTTTAAAATATTATTTTATTAAATAATTTATTCATAAATTTGTTTATGAAAAGAAGTAATACACAATTGGAGTAGCATTCATGCTTTAAAGCATTTTTTTTGTTGTTGTTCAAGATGTGTATTAGGAGGGTTCCAATTATGAGAAGACATCTTTAAACTATCTATACTTAGTCTAATCTCCGCTCAAATTGGATAGGTTCTTCGTGAGAAGCAAAGATCTGGCCCCAAATTTTAAACAATTGCATACATAGACGGTTCAAACTCGTGACCTCACTTAAATTAGGAGAGTCCCTTATCAACTCACCTACACCCATTAATTAACATGCAAGATAGTAGTAGTTTTTCCCTTATTACAAGAATAAGAAGACGCTACTTATGATATAAAGTTCGTTGACTTTGAGTGCTTTTCTAGTCATCCGTACAAGCCAACCTAGGAAACAGGATAAGAAGAAAAAAGGGCAATTCCCCATTTTTCTCAACCAAGTCCAAGTGAAGCTATATATATATATATATATTTCATTTGCTTAGTATTTAAGGTTGTGTTTACTTAGCATGCCATTGTTGGGATTCGCTCAAAAACGAATTGCAAACAACTGTTGAAGGCCCAAAGAACATAAGTTCGTCAAGCCAAGCCCAAACAACATATCGTATGGAATTGGCGGACGATATGTTGTTAATTAATAATTATAGTAAAAAAAGGAACGGTTGAATATTTTTAAAATTGGACTGAAAGTTAAGCCGTTATGACATAAAATTTAAGATTTAACTGATATTATATCATCATAAAATAGATGAAAGGTCGAATAAAATTAAAAAATAATTAAAAAATATCATCCTCATTTTATAAAAAATATAAAGTTCAATGAAAAAAGAGATTGATTAATAAAATTAATTGATTTATTTTAATTTATAAAAATTAATTAATTTATAAAAATTGATCAATTAATTAATAAACTAATCAATTTTAATAACAAAAAATTAAAAATTAAACCAAGAAATTAGCAGGTCATCCGTTCATGTCTTTTATTGTTAAATATGTCCAACGGGTTTAGTTTTTTAAATATTATTCTTATTTTTAAGGAATTTATTTTTAATATTTAATTTGTTAAAAAATCTTTTACCATTAAATTTAAGTTATATTGGTTAAATTCTATTTAGTTTAATTTAATATATTATATTATATTACTCATTTTATTACTTTTAATCTATTAAAATATGAGAGAAATTTTTTAAGAAAAATTAAATAAGTTTTTCGTAATTTTTTTTAATAGTTTCTGATACTCTATACTTTCTAGCCGGAAAACATTTGTGGAAACTAACCACTTTCGCCGGATGCCAATCCGCCGCCTTCCCATTGGTGGCAACAAAGATGAACTATGACGAGCGCTCAAAACAATAAGAAGAAGTAAAATTATTCGAATTTTGAATTTGGAAGAGAAGCACAATATCAAGAACAACAATGACATTTTCCTAGCAATTTCTGGATTCAGTGGACAGTTATTTAACTCTTCTCGATCCGTTGTCTTCTATAATCCAGGTGCATTTCTTCATCCTCGGATCTTAACAGCCAAATTCCCATCTGGGCACTTGAGACAAATGAAAGAATGATTTTATTGGTAGTTGGAGCTGTCTAAGTGCTTGACATTCAATGGGTGGTTCGCGCGTGAACTCTTTTTCTTTTTTTTAATCTCTTTTGGCCCTGACATCTCACTCTGCTTCTTCTTCTTTACAAAACTTTCAAGAACAAGGTAGCCCCTTTTTCCATCGCTTCTTATGGCAATCTCCCTATTTTGATACTGATCTGTTGATACCCAAGTCGCTTCCTGTGTTTGGGACATGGGTTTGCCCAAACCTTCGATCTGCTCACCTATCATTTGAGATTTTCCTAAGAGATGCAAAAGTTGATCTAACCTCATGATTAAAGGTGCTTGCTTTGAATTTTACAGTAGAGAGTGCTAGCTTAAAATCTTCTTAATTTCTGTTAAAATTGATATAGCATTGACCTATGGGATGCAGAATATTATCAGTTCACTGATGTGAATTTCTTCATCATCAATTTGTGCCTCAATGCTTAATTGATCCAATGTGTCGGCAATTTGCGAAGTCTTTTCAAACGTTAGAGCTTGTTCACTTTTAAAATATCCATAATATTCACAAGCACTTACAGGGAAATACATATTTACGTGTATCTCAAACAACCAAGAAATACATACATATATATAAAAACCTGATTCCCGAACCCCCCTACAAAGAATTAGACGAATAACAGATAAAACAATTCCAAGGTATATCATGTCCAAAGAACAGAATCAAAAGCACATGCTCTGTCAGAAACAACTTTGAGGAATGACGACTCCGCTGGAGCTACCATTCGCATGATTGCAAGTCGAGTTTGTCTGTCCATTTGGTGGATTTACAGAGGTTAAGTCTATGTCTACCAACTCGAGTCCCACACATGGATTGCTTGCACTACAGTTAAAGTTAATTGCTATATCTGAGGCCGATGTCCCCTTTATGTTCTTGTATGTCACTCCGCTAATCTTCACTCCCGAGTTCTGCACACACAAATACAGCCTGTTAATTCGTGAAACTAGCTAATCTTCACTCCCGAGTTCTGCACACACAAATACAGCCTGTTAAGTCGTGAAGCTAGCTAGAACATTCTTACAGAAGGAGTATGAAGTTGTGGTTACCTGATGTGGACAATCGTGGTCATCAGGACAGTAATTTTGATCGATGATAATAGGATTTTGTGCATTTCTCATGGCAACGTTGCGGAACACAATGTTTTTGACGAAACCAGTACAAGGTCTGGCCCATGATTTTATCCGAACCCCATTTTGAGTTCCTGTGAAAATTGCATCTGTTACTGTTATGTTCTGTACGCCATCTTCGTTAGCCTGCTCAGCTAGGCTGCCCACACTGCAAAAATGACCAAAGAGAACGTAAACAGATTCGTCTGTTTAACTCTTTGTTTATGTACTTTCGTTGAAAACAAGAATTGTAAGCAAGCAACAGCTATGAAAAGTGAGAATCATTTTTTGTCGTGATCATCTCTTCCAACGTGTGTAATCGGAGTCAAATATATATAACTCGTAACTTCCTGTAATGATTATCCAACAGTAGCTTCTTAACTGTCATTCCTGGAAACAGTGCGTTTTTTGCACTTGGAATAATTTTCTGATTTGGCCGTACTCTGTTGCCTTGAGAGTTGACACTAATTGTGTCCTAATCTGAGCTGAATTTTGCTAACTAATCCAGAATGCCTCGACTTGACACTTTATTGCTCTTAATGGTTGGTAGTTCATGACGGTGGATTATCTGGTCTGAAAGCTTAAGGTTCATCATTATTTAAGAATAATCTTAAAAATTATGACTCATAGGTATAGGTATATGTGACAAGGAGTAATGACCTGATGCCATGTCCAGGGCCACAAGCAATGTGTTCAATCCTGACGTTCTTGGTTCCAGGACCCATAGAGATGCAATCATCTCCTGTCATTATGGTGCCACCCTTCACCGTAATTCCTGTCACTGATTGCATGTGGATTCCGTCTGTGTTCAGACTCGAATTTGGCGCTATGGCTTTGATGTTCTCGAACGCAAGGTCATGGCTCTGATATACTGAAATGTGGAATAATTGGCTATCCTTGGATGTTAAGTTATTGACTTTCACATTGTTACAGCTCTCAAATGAAATGGACTGCAAGAATCAAATTATAAACAATTGTTCCTTGTAATTATAACTCCAAGGAAGAGGCATGCATGCATGGATTGATGAAGACATACGTACCCTAGCTCCAGGAGGGCAAACCTTGCCAGATTCCCGGCAAGCCCAAAAGTTAGCTCCGTTTGCATCAATAGTCCCGCCGGAGATGGTAACCAGCTTCACCTTGCTGAACAGAATCCAATATCCATATTTCCCAACTTTCCAGTAATCCGACGGAGCAACAATGGTTCCATCAATTTGAAACAAAATTTCGTTCTTGCATGGACCATTGAACACTATAGTTCCAACCAAGAAACTTCCGGCCGGAACCTGAAGGCTTGCCGGCTCTCTTGACCTACATGCCGCCAACCATGCCCTTAGAAATGGACGTGTAGAGTCAGTCTTCCCGTCGCCTTGAGCTCCAAAGTCCACAACGTTGTAATTAGACATCGCATTTGATGCTTGTAAGGTGGCTGCAAAGAAGAGGATTCTAAAACAGTTCACTACAGCTTTTGAGACCATGTCTATATCTTTTCTTTGTTTTGTGAAAAAACAGGTTATAGAATTTGGCGACTATAGGCCGACATTTACAGGCGTAAGGTGCTTATATATAGTGTTCTAGTTAGTCCAAGCAACTCAAGTAATTACCTGTTATTTTTCAGTTTTATATGTTACGAATTCACTTGCCGTAAGGATGATTTATGAGTTGGTTGTGAAGTTCGTACGTTTGCATCTGTTATTTGTTTAAATAACCTGACAAGCTACGAACCATTTGTCCGGTCTCTCTAAGACTCTATTCACTTTACCGTTAACATGTTTGCTAATGCTTGTCTTCAAACGTTAGTATTGAACTAAGAGTTCTGAAGTTGACTAATTAAACATTTCCAAGGGTAGAAGCATTGAACCATTTGAATTAGACACTCAAATGACATTGATTAATTTTGGACATTTGTGCAAATCCATGTTATTTTGTTTATAATTGGTCTGAAGTAAATCCATGGATATTGTCCTTTTGTAAGCAGTTGTCTTTTTTTTTTTTTGAATTTGAGGAAATCCCATAGACGAGCCAAGTAGGCACATCTCTTTGAGGACTTAGCTGGCGCACTACCCCACAGATGGGCCAAGGAGGCACACCTCATTATCAAGGACTCAACTTGCGCTCTACCTACGGTTAAAACCTTGGCTGCCTCAGACTCTTACAAAAGAGACTAGCATAGAATTAAATCTGGGACCTGATCGATGTCAAGTCCCGCTCTCAACCATCTAGCGACGCCCCTTGAGCGCTAGTTGTCCATATGCCATCATGAAATTGACATTTACGTGTATATGTTAAGCTTAGAGGCATATAAGATAATTTTTTTTAAGTTTAAGGTGCAATTAAATGTATTTTTTAAATTAAATAAAATTGTATTAATAATAGCAAAAACTATATTACAATGATGCGCTAATCAGCAAAAATAAACTACAAGACTAAATTACAATAAGTACCAGTAATTATAGCATTCATGTTATGGACTTTGCAGCAATTAAAAATGTATTAATGATTCATCCAGTGTTTACTCTTACATAGTTTTTATATAAAGTTAAATCTTTTAATTTTCTTGATTAAATTTTAAAGTTTTTAAAAATATAACATTAACTTAAAATATTTATTTCATTAAAATATTTATATAATCATTGAGATGAAGTTCTTGTTCCGTTTACCACTTCATTTTTTATAAATTTTTTCAACTGATAAATTACATTGTAAATTGATTTAAACTTTAATTAAATTTTTTTAAAATTAATATTTATATAAAATTTTAACACAAAATGAGTCGTTATGTCATTAAAAGTTTATAGTTGTAACTGACATATTTAACATAAATTGGAGAGTTTCTATAAATAGAGTGTTAAATACGGATTAAGAACATTACAAATTGCAATAGGCAGATACAAATTATTTACAGCCCTTCTTTGGTTTAAAGTTAGAATGCAATATGTTATGATCAAGGGGCGAATCAGAAAATATGGTCAGTGAATTTTAGTGAGGACAAAATTTATTATTTATATTACTATTAATAGTTTCTATTAAATTTATTAAAAAAAACTCTCTCACTCTCTGATATATATATTGGGTCCAGTGGGAACAGCATAACCTGTCCTTGGTTATGATAATACTAATATGAATGACCTAAATTTACTTTCATTAAGAGAAAAAAAAAAAGACAATGAAGTACGTACTTATGGCCATAATTATAAATTGTTAAGGATCTATCCTAATATTGCGTTCAACTTAAGTTGGCAAAATGAAAGATAAATCATACTAACGTACAGGTCAAACAACAGCTTGCAAATGATTGAAGTCTCGATGCGACTGCCTGTCTCTTCTTAGGGTATCCTGCCTGCTCCTCTCCTGCTACATACAAAATTATTATAGGATGAGTACATATCGAGAGAACAAATCGTCAGTTGCATTTATGTTTGAATCCGTGTGACATATCGATCCCTCTTTGTGGCCTGGCGTCTTTTATGCACTGACTGTGACCATACATTAACAACTAGGCGGAGCAGATTCTTGAGTGTATTCGGCAGAGGTTGAACGAAGCAAAAAAAAATTAGTGGGCCAAAAGGCCAATTCTTTTAAAACTGAAATTTGTAAGGTTAAATTTTAGAGTAAAATTATTTTAAGACCATATATATATATATATGTGAAGGATTCCATTTGAATGTTAACATTTTGAAAATTTTATAAATGAATACTAAATAAAAATTTATTGAAATTAGATTTATGTCAGCTAAGTGTTACTGTAATATATATTTGTTCAAATATATGATATATATCTTATTATTTAGTTTTGACATTTTTCGATAATTGGATATCTAAGATAATGTTGATGAGTTCAAAATTCAAATCCATGTTAATTGAATTTAATTGGGCAATAACAACCGGCTTGTGATATGACTAAATAATAATTCTTGTTCAACTTGAATTTTTGGGATAATGATTTAAGTGTGATAGAATTCTACCTTAAGTTGGAGGGGTATACAGATCACGTCTATGTGTGTGCAGCTATGCTTTATTTTATCTTTGCGTGAATCAGCTTGGTAATTTGATTTTATGCTTCAACGTCTTTCCTCCGTAAAAGCATTCCTTGATATAGTCTATTTGGATTTATGGCTGATTGGTTATTAGAAGAACTCTATCTTATGAAGACTCTTTGACTATCTCATAACTAAGGGGGTTGAAGTATCTATTGCCTTGAGTGTGCTTATTGGCTAGGTTGTCGATGCAGATTTTGGTGCAGCTGTGATTTTGGTTTTGACATTGCGTAAATCAGCTATCTATATTTCTAGCTCTTCAACGTCAAATTCCTAGTGGCATTTCAAGTGTGGTTTGAGTGGCTCCCTTTGAAGATTCACAATTGAAAATTAGGCGCAAAATCCCAACAGCTAACTATGACAATTAACTTGGTAAATGACTTTCAGATCTGTTTTAAAAGGAGCTGAATTTATCGAGAAGTCGTTCCTTCCTATCTCAAGTGTATTTAGTTTTTGTTCTTTATTATTTTAATCACTTGAGTTATTCGTTTATTGTTCTTTCGTTAAAAGATTAATTGAGAAAATCCTCTATTGAGGTTACTATGAGGCGGTCATACTATTGGGTGTGAAATTCTTTCACGAAAAGTGAGGTTGAGAAATAGTGTCAAGGGTTGAGTGCTGTCGGCTCAGTAAAGCCTGAGTAAATCTATTATATTTCGGTGAAAGTATTAAGTTGGGTGAGAGCCTCGCAGACATAGGCAAAGTGTGTCGAACTACGTTATCAAATTTATGGTGATTTTGTTATTTTGCTTTTGATTGCTTTTGTTTTTTTTGTGCTAGAGACAATCACGGTAAAATTGGAAAGTTTGCGAAATTACTACCCCCTTCGATTTTTCAATTGGTATCAAAGCAAGGTCACTTATTTAAAACTTGGTACTAAGTTGGTGCAGATCTTAGTTTCGCGAACATGGCTACAAGAAAGGGTGCATCGATCACCAGACCAACACTATTGGATGGATCTAACTATCCTACATGGAAATCACTGATGAAAGTCTTTATCCAAGCTCAGGACACAAAAGCTTGGCATTCGGTAGTATATGGGTGGACGCATCCAATGATTACTAATGATAAAAGAGAGGTAGTTCAAAAAGATTCATTTGAATGGACAGGAGTCGAAGAAGAAAGTTCAATTGGAAACTCAAAAGCAATGCATACGATTTTTAGTGCTGTTGATGAAGGACGTTTCTCAATGATATTAGATTGTGAATCGACTAAAGAAGCATGGGATGCTTTGCAGACTATTCATGAAGGGTTCAAATCTGTGATAGTGTCAAAACTACAGATGTTAGTTGTGAGGTTTGAAGAACCGAAGATAGATAAAAATGGGACTATTGGAGACTTTCATGAAAGATTGCGAGAAATAGCGAATTACACACATCAACTCGGGAAGAAATATTCCAATCTGAAACTAGTTAAGAAGACATTGAGATCATCACCTCTGAGATTTATTCTGAAAATTGCAGCAATAGGGGAGGCCCATGACATTAGTGATCTTTCATTGGAGAAGGTAATTGGAATTCTTATAAATTTCGGAATGAATCCTTTAAAGGGTAAACAAGAAAGAAGCAAAGGATTGACACTACAGGTTGAAACTGGAAAAGGTATGAATGTTGTAGAAGATGAATTCGACGAGAATGAAGATATGGAGCTATTAACACGAAAGTTTAGTAAGCGACTGAAGAGAGTGAAAAATGACAGAAACGAGTTTAGGCAAAACGACGGGAGTTCATCGAATAACAACTTCAAACAATAAGCCAAAACTTAAAAGGGAGAAAGAAAGGTCAAAAGAATTCAATGCCATAAGTGTCAAGGCTTTGGACATGTTCAAATGGTGTGTGTTAACATCATGAAGAAGAGAAAAGAGAAATCCTATATGAGCATTTGGAGTGATAACGAATCCGAAGGTGAATATGAAAGTGAAGAAGAAGTTGTAAATAGTGCTGCGTTAGTTACTTTGTACAACAAAAGCCTAGTTACTTGCTAAACAGTAACTGAGAAGCAAGTAACTGAAGACAAAAAAAGGAGTAAATTAGAAAATTTAGATATAAACGCAGACCAATCAGCTCAAGGCTCGATCTCATATTATGATAGTGATGAAAGTGGTTTAGATGATAAAAATGAGAACATTTACAAGACTTACAAATTAATGTACGAAAAATGAGTGAAAACATGTAAGAAGAATGAAAGGTTGAAGGAAGAAAACTTCACTATGAAGAATACTATTCAAGATTTAGAGAAGAAATTGATGTCAACTTTAGATGAGCTTGGTGAAGCTAGACTGAAAATTGTAAGTACCGAAAAGGGACTGAGGATGTTTAATGGAGGTACAAAAAAGTTAGAAAAGTTAATGAAATTTGGTAAGGTTAAAGGGGATCTTCAAGGCATTGGCTACAAAGGTGACTGTTCCAAGGTGAATGATGAGAAAGATGATTTATCCAAATCTGTCCAAGAAGAAACTTTGAGGAAGAATCAAAAGTTTGTATCCACATGTCATTTTTGTGGAGTTATTGGGCACATAAGGCTGAGATGCTATAAGATGTTACAAATGATGTTTTAAAGGGGTCAAAACTAAAAATCTAGACACTCTCTATTAAATTTTCAGCAGCAACCCATAGTACCGAAGCACACTTGGATTAGAAAAGGTCAATTACAGGCATAAAGAAATTGTGAAGGAAAAACAAGATATTATTTAGATTCACAGTTAGTTACAATTTGTGAAGGAACTGTTCAGACAGAGGATAAATCAATTACTTCAGAAGAAGAAATCGACGACAAAGATAATATAATGAGGAATAAGGCTATGTTTGAATTTCTTCGATGGGCACAAGGATTGTGTACTTTATATTTTTGAAGTATTTTTTGTGTTGTTTTTAATTAAAAATGAAATGTAAAAGAAAAAAAGAATTGTCTTCTTTAGTTCTTTAGTATTTATGTTGTCATTGTCATCTCATCTTTTTAGTAGTTTGCAGTGTGACTTCTATTTGACTACATCGAAGACTCTTCAGCTCTCTTATTAGTGTGGGTATCTCTCTCTCGAGTATCTCTCTACTAGCAACACTTATCTTTAATTGCTTGGGTTTATGAATTTGATCAGTTTTATGAAGATGAAATTGAAGTAAGTAATGATATGTTGGCATATGTATTGATTGGTGGTAAATTGTCATCTTGACATGCTTATAATTCTTCTGCTAAACCTATTACTGATTTTAATATTTCATTATTCACCGAGATTGATTGTGTTGAAGGCATTTTTAGTTTTGACAATGTTTTATTCTAAGGGAGAGACATCAGATTTTTTATGGTGAATGCTTACTTCAAGGGGAGATTTCAAGGTATATGCATGACTATTTTTCATATTTTTTGGAATCTTTTTTTCATAAGAGGAAAAATGGATTGGTGCATTTGATGGTTATATATCCAATTATCTCCTTTAGGGGGAGTTTTGACTATGTGACAAACAATGCCAAAAATGGGAGATTGTTAAGATATATGGTATATATCTTATTATTTGATTTTGAAAATTTTCAATAATTGGACATCTAAGATAATGTTAATGAATTCAAAATTCAAATCTATGTTAGTTGAATTTAATTGGGCAATAACAACTGGATTGTGACTAAATAACAATTCTTGTTCAACTTAGATTTTTGGGATAATGGTTTAAGTGTGATAGAACTCTATCTTAAGATGGAGCTTGTATAGATCACGTCTATATATGTGCAGCTATGTTTTATTTTATCTTTGCATGAATCAACTTAGAAATTTGATTTTATACTTCAATGTCTTTCCTCTGTGAAAGCATTCCTTGAGATAGTCCATTTGGATTTATAGCTGATTGGTTATCAGGAGAACTCCAGTCTATTTGGATTTATAGCTGATTGGTTATCAGAAGAACTCCATCTTATGAAGACTCTTTGACCATCTCGTGACTAAGAGGGATGAAGTGTCTATTGCCTTGAGTGTGCTTATTAGGTGCTTTTGACATTGCGTGAATTAGCTATCCATATTTCTAACTCTTCAACGTCAAATTGCTAGTGGCGTTTTCAAGTGTGGTTTGAGTGGCTCCCTTTGAAGATTCACGATTGAAAGTTAGGCGCAAAATCTCAGCAGTTGACTACGACAATTTACTTGGTGAACGACTTTCAAATTTGTCTTAGAAGGAGCTGAATTTATCAGGAAGTCGTTCCTTACTATCTCAAGTGTATTTAGTTTTCTTTCTTTATTATTCTAATCACTTGAATTATTATTATATTGTTCTTTCGTTAAAAGATAGATTAGGAAAGTTCTCTGTCGAGGTTAGTACGAGGTGGTCGTACTATTGGGTGTGAAATTTTTTCACATGAAATAAGATTGAGAAATAGTGTCAAAGATTAAGTGATGTCGACCTAGTAAAGCCTTGAGTAAATTTATTATACTTCGATGAAAGTATTAAACTGGGTGAGGGCACCGTAAACGTAGGCAAGGTGTGATATTTATGTTATTTCGCTTTTGATTGCTTTTGTTTTTTTTATGGTAGAGACGACTACAGTAAAATTGGAAAGTTCGCGAAACTACTACCTTCTTCAATTTTTCAATAGTTATTTTTTAATCACCAAATAGATCTTATTGTCACATTTATGTCACATGACATACAAGACTCAAGTTCTAAATTTATTAAATTATATTGATTTTTAATTTAAAAATTTTAATAAAATTAATTAATTTAAAATAACTATAATAAAATATATTTAAAATAACTTAATATGTTAACCTCAACCTTAATCCCCAATCCTACCATAAATTGTCTCTTGTTATTCGTGTTGATTCGTCCGCTTAGTCTCACATTCACTAACCAAAATAAGTCCTTCCATATACATCTCTAAACCAAATGAATGCAGTGTTAGGAAACTAAATGTGATCTAATTATAGGCATAATGAAAAATATTTTTTGTAGTTTTCCTACCGAATCTCAATAATTGAATAACTTGAAAGTATGAATCATAAAAGTGATCGAATTGTACCTTATTTGAATTGTTACAGAAACATTTTTCATGAGGTGTCAATCATAAATTGTTTAAGTGCTTAGCCTCTAACGATATCTACATAGTAGAGAAAAAGAACTCAACATTTTGAGAGAAAATAAGCAGGAGTGATAGCCTCCTTATGCATATTTCCTAGTTAAATAAGCATAAAGTTTTTTTAAGGATAATATATTCAAAAGTGTCTAACCTTTTAAGTTTTTTCAATTCAGTGTCCAAGCTTTTAAAATTTTCAATTAAGTGACTAACCTTTTAAAACTTTCCAATTTAGTTCAAAAGGTAATTTTTGATAATTTGGATATCCATCTATTAGTCACATTAGTAAAAACCAAGGTTTTGGACTAAATTGTTAAAGTTTTAAAAGATTAGTTACTCAATTGAAAATTTTAAAAGCTTGAGCACTGAAATAAAAATTTGTCAAAAGGATAAGCACTTTAAGATTAGTTATCCCTTTTTATTAAAATAAATCCCCCAATTATAATTAAAGTCAAACTCTAATTATAATTACAATTTAGTTTTAATGAAATTAAATATCTTATATTTGATTTCTAAAGTTTCTCAAGCTTTACAACTAAATCTAACTTAATTTAATTGATTTTTTTCTTTTTAACTATTTTTTATATGTGACTCAATAGGTTCCTAATATATTGGTAATAATTATAAATTATAACTATAATTCATTGTTAGAGTTAGTATTATCTTTAGTTCTTCAATTGAACAATTTATAATTATAGATCAAGATTGATGTCTAGTAACATATCATGACCACTAAAATATTAGGAATGTGAAAGTTGTTTGACTGATATATAATATCTACTCATTTAAATCTAATCATATTCGTTTTTACTAATTAGTAATTGATTTATAATTAATATTTGAACTTTTTTAAATATCAATTCACTCTAACTAAAGAATTCCTCAAATTATTACTAATCAAGAACACTGAAATATTCTTTCTAATTACTTTAGAGTGATATTTCCTTTATTAACTTAATTGTCTCCATATGACTTATATTGTATCCAAGTACTACCGATTAAGCTACACTAATTAGAATATGTCATAAATAGCATCAAATCATAGTATTTCCCATATAAGATACTTTAGTAATCTTAAGTATAAGAGTCAATTATGTAACCATCATAATGAGAAAATTTACAAGCACATAAGTAATATTCTATTTGGATTCCTTACAATTGGGTAAGTTTGACAAACTTATTCTCTAATAAGCATTCACACATTTGTTTAAATATTTATTTACATTAATTTATGAGATCATTTACTTTTTTCATGAAAAAGAAACATACCATATGCTAGTTTTATCGTTTCATTAATATCTCATCTTGATGAAACTATAACTAGGAAGAATTTACAAATAATAAATAAATACAAATTAAATCTCATAATTATGATTTCATCATAATTTAAATTGCACAATAATTATTTCAAATATTTTTCCTTTAGTATTAAAATATCAAATGTAGTTAACCAAATACATAAAAATAAGAAATGTCTTTATTAATTAAAATAATAATGATATACATAAAATTGGTTTTATATATCTATCTAATACCATATTCATTCATATATATATATATGAATGAATATGGTATTATATATATATATAATACCATATTCATTCATATGTCTATTATGTCTCTTTTGAGACAATGACTTAAGTAATAAGATTTGCAAGATTCTCTTAAGTTGGAACTCTCTTTAATGTCATATCTTTTTGCTCCACATCTCCCTGATCAAGTGAAACTTTCTAAGTACATATTTAAACCGTTGATAAGACTTTGGTTCTTTTGCCTATGAAATAGCATCATTATTGTCACATTACAATACTATTGGCTCAACAATGCTAAGATTCACTTCAGGTTTGCTGATGAACTTCTTGAACCAAGTTGCTTCCTTTGCTACCTTTGACACGAAAATGTACTATGCCTCGATCATAGAATTTGCAATGGTTGATTGTTTGGAACTCATTCTGCTTACGCACTACCATTCAAAGTGAAGATGTACCTTGACTGTGATATGCTATCCATTATATCAAACTTAAACTAGCATATGAAAAATCTTAAACTCTCATTTCAGCTCCTCCATAGATCAAGAAAACATCTTTAGTCCTTTTTAAATACTTTAAGATGATTTATATAATTTTCCAGTGACCATCACTATAATTGGCTTGAAACTTTCTCATTATGCTCAAAGTATAAAAGACATCAATTCTATTACATAACATCACATACATTATTGATCTCATTATTAGAGGATATGTAATACAATTCATTTATCTCTCTCTTCTTATGTCTTAGGATGCATACTTTGTGATAAAGAAATCTCATGTGATGTGGGTAGTAATCTTCTCTTGGAATTATCTATGCTAAACCTCATTGGCACTTTATCCATATATGTGGATTAAGATAAGCCAAACAACCTCTTTAGTTTATCTCTATAGATATTTATTCCTAGAATATAATTTGAGTCTCTTATATCCTTTGTGGAGAAGTTCTTGGACTACTAAATCTTTATAGATCGGAGCATTAGTATGTTATTTTCAATCAATAATATTAGGAAGATGACTGCACTTCCACTAACCTTCTTTTAAATACATGATTCATCCACACTTTTTACAAATCAAACTCTCTGATTATCTCATTAAAACAAATGCTCCAACTTCATGATGCTTGCTTAAGTCCATAAATAGACTTTTTCAACTTACATACTTGATTAGGAAATCTCTTGGATTCAAAACCCTCAAGACGTGTCATATACACATCCTCAAGCAAATTCCCATTAGGAAATGTTATTTTGACATCCATTTGTTAGATTTCATAATCATGATATGCGACTATAACTAATAAGATCCTAATGGAGTTAAACACAGTTGTTGGCGAAAAGCTTTCATCAAAATCAATGCTTTATTTTTGTAATAGTAAATGTTTGGGCAATTGGATGTGATCCCACATTTTGGGAAGATCCATTATCGTTCAAAACATAAAGATATTCAAAGAAATGAGCGTTGATAGTTTCTTAATGTAATTGTTCAAATGTTAAATTGAGTTAATGTAAACACATACTTAATATTTACCAACGTTATAAGTTTAATGAGATTCTAAAACTACCAAAACAAAGTAAGTGAAGACTACAACATAGTCAATCAAAACAACCGTAGTAGAGTTCAAAAGACAAATGGAAAAACAAGAAACCAAAAAAATAATAAATCAGGAAAACCAAAATAATAACACACTACAATAAAATTAAACTTTGTCATTTCCTACATTGACAAAGCCAAAAAAAAATATCTTACACTTTGAAGAGGCAAAATAGTTGTAAAAGAGGGAAGAGGGCAGTTTCTACAAGATAAGTTTGTTGAAAATAAAACATAAGAGAGAAAAAGAAAGGAGATGTGTGTTTGTTTTTATGACAAAAAAATGTTGTCTTATTTATTTATGTTTTTGTAAAATTGTACGTTGTAGCTTTTTATTTTTTAAAATAAAAATGGTAATAATACTTAAACAAACATACTTTAATGGCCAGAAACAAGGAAAGAGAGTAGACGTGTGTTGAAATTTTAAATTGTGTTTTAGGATTTTAAACATTCAGTCACCTACCTAATTAATATGAGTTTTTTTTTACATTAAAAACCATCACGAAACAATAAGAAGCATATAGAAGAGGCAAAAACTAAACCCAAGCCAATAGGCTTTACCCCATACACCCGAACCTAGACCTGCTCTAAATTCCTCCTAGACAAAGCAACATCAGAACCAATAACAGAAGAAAGAAAACTTGGTAGCGAAGGCCAAGTAAAACGATCTGTATACAATAGAGATATCCTTGCTAGAGAATGAGCGGCTCTATTAGCATTTCGAGGCGTCCATAGGAAGGACAACTGCTAGAATTTAGTCTTAAACTTCTAACAGTCAGAAAGCACTAAACCAACTTCAGAACAATTAGAGGAACTAGAATTGAGACCCTCAATAACCTCTAAACAATCAGATTCTAGTAAAACATTGTCCAAGTTACGCTATTTAAGCCATGATAAAGTCTCTCTAATTGACAAGGCTTCCGCAAGTGTGGCATTGGGACAAGATGGAAGGTGACCCGAAAATCCCATCATGAAATTGCCCTGGTGGTCAGGAAGGATAGCCCCAAAGCTTGACTGATGTCGTCTTTTATCAACCGAGGCATCAACATTGCATTTAACCCAATTAATTGGAGGTTTTTGCCACCCTATAAGAGCATTGGGCGTATTGGGAGCAACCTGCACTTTTCCAAATGTAAGTTTCGCCGCTTTCCAGTCTCGTAGATAATCATCCGCAAAAGCCACAATAGAGTGTGGAGAAGAATCCTTTTGTTGCCAACAAAACAAATTCCGATGAAACCACAAACTCCAGCAAATGGTAAGGGCTCTACCTCGAAGCTCCAAGCTACCTACACGAAGCCAATGAAGCATACAGTCTTTAATGAAGTCACTATGAAGGGCAATACCTGATGACGTCCATGCATGGCGAGCATGAGGGCACATGATCAGTACATGGTCGATGGTCTCTAGAGCTCCACAACGTGAACATGCAGGGTCCAAGTTAACCCCATGTGCAAAAATGTGCTGCTTACAAGGAATAAAATCACGTAAAACACACCAAGAAAAGTCTTTTACCTTTGGGGGCAGATGAGCACCCCAAATGCCACTCCACGGACCCTCCACCTTATAATTTTGAGCCTCCAATGCTAGAGATGTAGCAACTCTGTACCCCGACTTCACATTATAAACTCCATTCCTAGTATGATGCCAACAAAAGATATCTTTCGGCCGGAAGGGAGAAATGGCTATTTGGAAAACTTGTGACGCTTCTTGAGGAGTTAGAATACCATTTACCAACGAAGGATCCCAATTCAAAGTAACAGGGTCAATCAAATCACTCACCTTCATATCAGACATACCCGGTAGCGGACTTGAGAGCACATAGAAATTAGAATCATCAAGAAGCCAAGGATCCTTAAACACCCCAATCGAAGACCCATCGCCCACACGCCATCGAACACCCTTTTCTAGGATACTTTTCGCAGAGAATATACTTTTCCAAATAAGACTGGGATTTCTTCCTTCGCTAGCATGAAGAAAGTCCGAAGTCGGAAAATACCTGGCCTTGAA
This sequence comes from Erythroxylum panamense, assembly GCA_027123425.1. NCBI lineage: Eukaryota > Viridiplantae > Streptophyta > Magnoliopsida > Malpighiales > Erythroxylaceae > Erythroxylum > Erythroxylum panamense. Next base: position 7,471,034 of record JAOTIZ010000005.1, read on the forward strand.
CACCTGGCCTACTAAAGAACCTGGATGTGTTAGAAACCGCCATCCCTGCTTACCCAACATCGCGAGATTAAAGCACTTCAAATCCCGAAAACCCATTCCACCTAATTTCTTAGGAACACACAACCGTTCCCACTTGCTCCAATGGATCTTAGCACGGTCACCAGAAGAAGAGCCCCACCAAAAGGAATTC
>JAOTIZ010000005.1:7471323-7499943 GCA_027123425.1 Erythroxylum panamense
TTAATTGCTTGACCCGACGCCTCTTCATAGGTAGATAAGATATTCTTGAGCTGACTACACTCACTGGTAGAAGCTCGAAGGAAGAAGAAGCTATCATCTGCAAAGAAAATGTGAGAGATGGTTGGGGCCCCCTCACAAATACGCACACCATGAATATCACCACGCAATTATGCTTTACGCAAAAGGGCTGAGAGGCCTTCTGCACATAAGATAAAAAGATACGGGAAAAGTGGATCACCTTGCCGTAACCCCCTATTCGGACTAATAGGCCCCACACTATTTCCATTAAGCGCCACAGAATACCTCACAGTAGTCACACAAAGTTTAATCCAACCAACCCATTTAGCGTCAAAACCCAATCGAAGCAAAATAAACTCCAAATAACACCAATCCACCCTATCATAGGCCTTACTAATATCGATCTTAAACGCAACATCCCCACTTGACCCACGACTTTTATTCTTCATATAGTGAATCAATTCAAACGCAACCATAATATTATCTGAAATTAATCGACCCGGAACAAACGCCGATTGCATGGGAGAGATAAGTCTGGGTAAAATGGACTTGAGTCTGTTAGCAAGAACCTTCGCGATAATCTTATACAACACATTACACAAAGAAATAGGCCTCAGATCTAACATACTGCTCACATGCTCCTTTTTCGGGACAAGAACAAGAGTAGTATTATTTAATCCCACAGGAAAATCACAATTATGAAGCCACTCACAACTTTGGGTAAAAATATCACCACCAATAATATCCCAACACTTTTGGAAAAAGGCCGGATTCATGCCATCAGGACCAGGAGCTTTATCAGGGTACACATCAAAAACAGCTTTCTTAAACTCTACCTGGGTAAAAGGAGCTAGAAGCTGAGCATTATCACGATCACTCACCACAGATTGAATACAAGAAAAATCATCAAAGTTGTGACTACCAATAGGTGCGGCAAACAGGTTCAAAAAATATTCCAACACAATGACAGCCATATTATCATAATCCGAGCATAAATTGCCTGAGGCATCCTCCAAAGCAGAAATGTGATTAATTCGCCTTCGATTTGAAGCCTGAGCATGGAAAAATTTTCCATTCGCTTCACCATGATTTAACCAGAAAATTTTCGACCTTTGTTTCCAATAAATAGCCTCTTGGGCCAACAAATTGGACAGTTCAGATTTAAGAGTCAACAAAGTGGGATCATCTACATTTGTCATACGTAAAAAGTCCATCTGCTTTTTAACCTCCTCAATTCGACGTAAAGTCGAAGAACCAAGAGACTTATTCCATTCAGTGAACGATTCACTACAGGCGGCAATTTTCGCCAACACACTAGGGCAAGCACAACTCGTCCACGCCTCAGATACAACGGCCATAAACCCAGCTTCGGTTATCCACTTATTCTCAAATTTGAATCTACGAAGTTTCTTCCCAGGAACACCAATATTTACATAGAGCTTTATAAGGGTATGGTCAGAATATGAACTGATAAGGCTGAACAACTTATGGTAGGTGAAGTGGTCGACCCAGGCAGCTGAAACAAACGCCCTGTCCAGCCGTTCCATAACCAACGCGTTCGAACCCCTACCACACTCCCACGTAAAACCAAAACCAGTGAGAGGAACTTCAATTAAATTGCAATCCTCAATACACTCTGGAAAACCATCAAGAAGAGCTCTAGGATATTCATGACCACCGAATTTCTCAGAAACAGACATAAGGTTGTTAAAGTCCCCCATACAGACCCACGGAAGAGACGAAAGCTGAGACAAAGATCGCAGGAGCGCCCAGCTGGAGCGCTTTCTATGCCTCTCTGGAAAACCATAAAACCCAGTAAAACGCCACTTAAACTTGTCGAATGAGACAATCTCAGCATCAATATGGTTACTAGAATAACCCAAAATAGAAACGTCTTTATTAGAATGCCAAAGGAGGGCGAGGCCTCCACTACGACCAATACGGTCTACACAAAAGCAACAATCAAATTTTAATCTAATACGAATCTCCTCCATTCTAGCAGAGGAAACAAGAGTCTCACAAAGAAAAAGAAAAGAAGGTCGATGCTGCTGGACAATGTCTTGTAACGCCGTGACGGCACGAGGGTTGCCCAAGCCTCGACAGTTCCACGCTATGCAATTCATGATGAGGCAAAAACCAAAAAATCATTAACAAAGTTGAACAGAAAAACACAACACTTGACTAGCAAGACGAGGCATGCACGAGGGCAAGACAAAACTAGCACTCAAAGCGAGGCAAACATAGCTTTCTGGGGTTTCTAGCATCTAATGAAGTTGGTTGAGTTTTTAAATTAAATATGATTAATGAAAATTTAACAAAATTTTAAAATTAATTGAAGAAATAGTCTTACGACTTTGGGTGCTAATTAACAAATTAAATACTCGTGATGAAGAGTGAATTGCAGTCAAAACATAGGAATTTAAAGTCATGATACCTTATTTTATGCAATTTGCCAAAGGGCAGTGTTTTAGGAAATAATGAAGCACAAACGCTCTGGTTATAGAACAATCCCTCTGAAGAGTTTGTACATCTGTATATTATTCTATCTTCCACTGTACATTTATAAATCCAAGTAATGTTTTTTCTCGCTTAGAATATATAATAACAGCAACAATAATTTAAAAAAAAATTCACTAAATTTAAGAATTGAGGAAGTAACTTTATATGTGAAATCGCAACTTTTCTTTCTCTTCAACTTTGTCAATTTTTATATTGAATCCTTTTTATTACCTTTTTTGTTTGCATACCTTCACATCTTTTATTCTAATAATTAAAATTATGAAATAGAAGACAAAGATTAATTAATTTTAAAAGTTTTGTATAGACAAAAAATATGATTTTTAAAAGACTTGAATATATGTAAAACTCAAATTGAATAATTTATTACACAATTTTATTTATGAACAAGTACAACTCTAATTTTATTTTTATTTTTTAAAGTCTTTATATACAAATAAAAAAGAAGAATTCTAATCTTAATTTTTAAAAAATTTTAATTCAAAGATGATGTGAAACTAAAAATTATTGAAACAAAATAAGTTGGATAATGTCTTTTACTTTTAATGATGTACATTTCCCTCTTTTCCTGAGTTATAATTGTTCAAGCAGCCTGGGGGCTGGACCAGACCAGAAGTGGAGCCATAAGAACTGGAGCATAAAGCTTGAGCGTTCTGGTTATTGAAACGAAGCTTTACATTTTGCATTTCAATCCCAGTACAAGGATACTTCTTACTACAGTTCAACTTGATTGCTTCCTTGGTTGCAGATGTCCCATACACGTCTTCATACCTCACATTGCTTATTCTTATTCCAGAGGCCTGTCAGAATTAGTCAAATGGCTAAGAAATTATGATAGAGACATAGAATGATCTGTATAAAGTAAGCAAGGATGTCTTACATAATGAGGGCATTGGTTGTAAGGGCAGTACATCTGATCGATGATGATTGGGTTTTGGACATTTTTCATTGAGATATGTTGGAAACGAACATTTCTCACAAAACCTTTGCTTGGTCTTCCCCATGTCTTGATCCTCAGTCCATTCTGGGTATTAGTGAATCTAACATTCTTGATTGTTATGTCTTGTACTCCTGGCTCATGATATCCCTGTCCCAGACTCCCAATGCTGCACCCATCAAAGAAAATCATAATCTTGCTCAGCAAAAACTTCCTTTATTATCTACCTTCATTTTGTGTTAAGTTTGCATCCAATATAATTATCAGAGTAACTTTCAATATAAATCACAATCTCAGCAAGTTTTAAATTGCAATAAGGCCTTGGAAAAAACAAGAAGGGAAGTTGTTTAATATGGTAGTTCTTACCTGATTCCGTGACCAGGTCCGCAGTTGATATTATCAACAGTAATCCGAGTGCTACCAGGACCAAGTGATATGCAATCATCCCCACTTCTAATATCAGAATTGGTGATTTCAACACTTTTTGATAGATCCACATGAATCCCATCAGTATTTGGGCTCTTCCCAGAAGCATAAATTTTCACACCTTTAAGTTTCACGTTCCGACTACGATGGACGACAAAGTTAAACATCTGGCTGTTCAGTGATGTTAATCCCTTAATTACCACGAACCTTGAATTGGTAATAACCAAGGACTAGTGTTTCACCAGTCACGCAGCACATAAAATTTTCAGTCAGTAAGTTAAATCTTTTTTAATTCCACAAGCGCTTAGTTTGGTTATGTACAAAACTAGAAACCTAAGCAACTGTTTCCTGGAAACATCAAACATTTGAAACCTGACAGGAAATAGAGTTAAAACTGTTCCTGTGAACCAAAATTCAGGTAGAAAATGAATGAAATATAAGAATTTGGGGTTGAACGGATGAACATACCGTGGTTCCTACAGGACAGTTCTTGCCAGTAGCTTTACAGTTCCACAAACCAGTGCCTTGCCCATTTAAAATCCCTCCAACAACAGTAACCCCAACAACATTCTGAAAAGCAATCCAATGATCTACGTTTCCAAGAGCCCAATAATCGGACGGAGCCAACAGTGTGCCAGATATGTGAAATCTAATGGCGTGGTTCATGCAAGGTCCAATGAAATCTGTTTCCTTTAGCAGGTACCTGCCCTTTGGCACAGAGATGGTTGCTGGAATTTTTGAACCGCAGGCTTGCTTCCAAGCAGCCAGAAACGCATTGGTTGAGTCAGTTCTACCATCAGGTCTTGCACCAAACTTCAACACATTGTATCGTACTCCTTTTCCTGCATATTTTGTTCCAGCTTTCTTTGCAATTGCTGACGACGCCAAGATAAAGAAGACGAAGATTTTAACCAAAGAAGCAAGGCGTTTCATGGCTTAGACAGGCTTACACCTTTATCTGCCTAGTTATTTAGCAGATAAAAGTGTATGTACCTGTGCTAGCTAAGCTAGTTGAGACAGTGATTGATCAAAAGTGTTTTTGCTGCTGGGGTTGGAAAATGTTCTGAGAGCTATAAGATTTATAGAAATGGGATCGGATTGAGATTTGCATGGTGAATCAAAAAGGGTTCTGTTCATGAAATTTTAGTGGTTAATGGTAACATTTTTGAATTTTTCGTTAGTTTCAAACGATTATCCTTTATAACTACTATTGTAAAGTGGTATCAGGAGATTCTTGTATCAATCATTTATAGATGATCACACTGTTATTCTTCTATTTGGTGACTAACGAATGATGAAGGTGCCTTTCCCACCAGCCACAAGAATATGGGACATGTGTTCCAAATAGTTTCAAATCCTTATCCTAAAGTAATTGTTCGTAACATTTCTTTGTAGGAATCTATCAAAACTTTTGTATTACACCCTCAATTACAATTCAGCTAAAGTTATATGCATTTTAGTTTATATCATTTCTAATTTTCAAAATGATATACACACTTTGTAATCATTAATTGGTCATTTGACATGTAAATTAGAGTAACATAAACTTATAAACCTCTAATTGGCAATCCCGCACGGATAGTTTGGTTGGCAATCTAGCAGAGGAAATTGGGACAAGGATCTGGGTTCGATTCCCGATAACGAGAATAAAAGGGTCACTCTGCTAGACGGTCGACCGAGATAAACCGTGATTTATCCCCCTCACGACCTAGTCGGGCCTGGGTATGGGAGCAGCTGGGGTGGCTGATTCCACCTTTTGGGACAAGAAGTCACAGAAAAAATGAGCATACTCATAAGTCTTAAACACTATTAAGTTTTGAAAGTTTTTTTTAACAAATATTAGTGACATATATAAGTTATTGAGATCAAATTATATTATTAAAAAAAGGCATTGATTAGAAACTATATTATTTGCTCTACAGATATACTCCTATTACTATTAACACATATGTGCCATGTACAATTCATTAGCTGGACCTTGATCAAAGAAATCAATCAACTTGAACCACTGACAAGGGCTCAAGTTGTCAAGATGTTTCTTGTACCACCAACCACAACATCTTAGGGCAGGCCAGTGCTAGATTATGAAAGTTAATGAAGCTCTTGCAGTTTGGATTTTGCTATGCAAGTGCATTATTAACGGAATAATGAGATTATGCCATGCCTTGACAAAATTATGAAAGACAAAAGACGAGATTCCAAGTTTGCTGAGAGATGTTCTTACGGTAGTATCCACGTTTTGGAACGTCTAACAGGTTCACTAGACCAACCTATTCTGAGAGCAAATTCTACATATTTCTATTTCATGTATAATTTTTTCCATGCAAGCAAACATGTGAAAACTATACTGGAACTTCTCATAAAGATAAGAACAAAAATAAGAATACTGGGTTAAATTGTGAAGGCAAAACAATTATAACATGGTATATATTTATGAAATGGAGACAAATCACTCTTTTATTTGTTGGCCAACCACTTTTGTCCTTGGACAGCTCCAAGGGCTTTGACACTTATGATAGCCAATCACAAAATAAACTAACCATGGGAAACAAAAGTTGAAATTCCAAGGGAAATATGATCACCAGAAGAGGCCAAAGCATCAGTTGGCTTTATTTATTAACTTTATCCTCTTTCTGGGATTACCCTGAATGCTTAATTTCAACACTCTTCCCAATTGTTCAAAACGTAAGAAGCTATTTCATCTCATTATCCTGTCTTGTCACAATCATTAACAACCTTGTGTTTCCAGCTAGGGTCGTATTCACCTGTACCGAAAATTATTGTGCCCCCTGTTTCCCTTAACATCCAACCCATTTATTAACTGGGAGAGAAAAAAATAAATAGGTTGGATGTAAAGGAGAACAGAGGATTCCCTCCAGCTACCAAGATTTACAAGAAGTTGGTGTCCTTTTACAGGTACAAGTTACCAGTGGGACTGCTTCTTTCCTTCGACTCCTGTTGCAAGCCGATGGAGCAGCTGTAATCTCCTTTGGATTAGTTTATATTCAAGCCAAAGACTATATTTCATGAACAAGTTTCTAAGAGAAATCCACTCAAAAGCAAAAGGGCTGTTGAACAAGGTCTTTGAAGCTTTTTCATTATACAAGGTCCAGAATCGCATCAACCAAAATTGCATTTGCCGTACTCAGACCACCATTTCCTAGAAAACAAAGAATTTTTATAACTCCTGAGAAAGGAATTTGATGCTAATGAAGAGAAACTGAGCTACTGCTAAAACTACTAACAAGATGCTTAAGAAATAAAAACTCGAGTATAAGTTAGCTATCTTTACCTTTCTAGACAATCACCAAAGAAAACAATATAATACAGTATATGTAGGAAAACTGAAATGAAATAGCAAGTTGTAGATCAAATCTTCATCTTTTTATAATCAAAATGACAATAATTACGACTACGACAATATTTTAGTGAGAGTTTCATTGAGGCGCACGATCTAGAGATGTCTAAAAATATGCAATCTTATATCTAACAGCCTGTTTTTGATAGATTATAAAAGAAAAAAGACAAAAAGATAAAATAAAAAGGCTTTTTTAGAACTGTTTGTAAGAAAAAAATCAAAACTAAAATAAAATGATAAATACATGTATATAATAAATAAAACAATAATAATAAATACTTATTAAAATAATAAAAATAATAATAAGAAATAAAAATAGAGATAAAGGATGATGATGATGATGATGATATAAAAAATATATACATATAAATAAATATTTACAAATAAAAATAAAAATATAATAAAAAATATAATAAAATCAAGATAGAACAATGTAAAGAATAAAAATATAAGATAAAATAAAAATAAAAAAAAGAACAATAAAAGATAAAAATATCAAAAAATTGAAAGTAATAATAAAAATAAAAAATTGATGTAGAAGATAATAATGGTAATAAATAATAAATAATAAATAAATGAATAGAAACAAATATAAAAATAATAATAAAATAATAAAATAAATACTATAATAAATATAAAGCAAAGTAAAGAATAAAAATAAAAGATAAAATAAATAAATAAATATACAAAAAAAGATAACAAATAAATAAATAAATAAAACAAACAAATTATTATAGAAAAATATTTAAGCTAGGTAAGAAATCGTTTAAACTAAATAATTATGGGGAAGTATTATAGATTAAGTATTTAGGCTAAACACAAGATATAACACTTGAATGAAAAGGTTAAAAGACTTATGAAAAAGAGGACTTCTCTATGTGAGATTCTTTACCCGTATTTTAGTACGCCAAAGTTTCTTATTGAGAGTCAAGTTCTCTGTAAATTCCAGCAAAGCCATATAATTCATGATCACCTCCTCTTAGTTCTTCTTAAGCCTTCCTCTTTTTCTCTTACAACCTAAGTACAATATTCTCGTATCTTCTTGCCGAAATATCAAAATGTCTCTTTTTAGCATGTCCTAACCAACTAAATCCCATCTCTTTTAATTTTTCATCAAAGCAAACAAACCTAAATAACCCTTCAAAATCCTCACTTCACAAAAACAAATTTCGGCCAACATAAAATGATGAACCATGAACTAGAATAGATGAGGAAAGGTCATTACCTCACCTTCAATTTCTTCCCCATTCCAACATTCACATAACTTGATTTAAACTGCCTTCTACCATTTTCTTGCTCTTGGTCAAACTTATATTCCTTCACTCATCAACATTCACCATCCCTGTTACTCTTATTTCGGATCTGTAAGAGGAAAGCAATTGTAGGTTGGAGATCTAAAGTAATTTCAAACAATATGAATATAAGGCAATATTATTGCAATTATCTTTAGAAATGTTTGTTGGCTTATATGCATTTACATTAAAAATGGTTAGAAATATAGAGAGATGACTTTAGGTAATCTTTACCAGTTGAGGCATGCATTTCACTTTTGAGTAGCTTGTGCCCGCAAAAGAGAATCTCAGGACAGCCGATTATCAGTGACATTGATTCCAGTACATGATAACGTACCCCTTTAAGCTTATATGACTAACAGCGGGGCACAATGGATTAAAATCAGCCATAGGCTATTCCAGAAATAGAAGCAGCATTTGTCCAAAGAACGTAATCAGTCACTGTTCCAATTGCTGGGCAACCTTATATTAAGCAAGTGCAATTGGCCATTTAATGTCTTCCCAATATAGGAAAACCATATACCTTTCAACAGATTGTAATTAAACCAACAGTCATTGTGGCCATCTTGGTTTAACATGAACTCAAAAGGTACATGTATCAGATGGGAAAGAAGAGAAGTTGTCATGTTTCATTAGCTAGACTTAGTTCATCTTTAACCAAGGTCGAATTATGTTCCGCCCAAATAGATTGCATCTCAGCTTTATGTTCAATCCAGCAGTAACCTGGATCCTTAATCACTTGTTTACCAGTCATCAATCCTCTAACAGCCACTGCATCATCCCATCTTCCCAAAGATGAATATAAATTGGCTAAAAGCAAATATGGGGCAGAACTCTGAGGGTCCAATCGCAGGAGTTCCTTGGCAGCCCTTTTTGCCAAGCCTAGATTAGCATGGACCCTACAAGAACTAAGCAGAACTTCCCAAACAATTGGATCATCTTTATATGGCATCTCATCTACCAGCAATTCTGCTTCATGAAATCGACCTGCTCTGCTCAGACCATCAATCATGCAAGCATAATGTTCTGCGATCGGATCCACATCATGGTCTCGTTGCATTGAGTTGAATATTTCAGCTCCTCTATCGACCAATCCTGAATGACTACATGCAGTCAAAACAGCTATAAAGGTTATCTCCTCAGGTTTTCCACCTGATTTTATCATACTTTCATACAGATGAACAGCTTCATTTCCTTGTCCATTTTGTGCATAACCATGTATCATCTCATTCCATGTAGCAGTACTTTTACTAGGCATCATATCAAAAAACTGTCGAGCTTCATCTACATCACCACATTTGCAATACGTATCAACAATTGCAGTGCCAACATAGATATCATTTGTGTATCCTTCTTTTTCTATATGGGCTTGAATCTGTCGCCCTTGAAATAATGATGATAATTTTGTGCAACAATTCAGAATAGTAGCATAAGAGAATTGGGTAGCAGATATTCCGTTTTGTCGCATCTGTTTGTAGAAAGTGAATGCTTCCTCGTTCAAGGAATTGAGTGAAAAGCCCACAATCATAGAATTCCAGCAGACAGTGTCCAGTTCAGGCATTCTTGTGAATATAAGTTGCGCAAGTTCTATTTTCCCACATTTTGAATACATGCCAATCAGTCCACTGCCAACATATAAATCATTATGGAGGGTTGCTTTTTGTGAGACGGCATGCACCTGCTTTCCAGACTCCAGGAGGCCCGTCCCTGCACAGGCACTCAGTATAACGGCCAAAGTAGTTCGGTCAGGTTGCACATTCTGAAACTGCATTCCCCTAAACAATTTGATTGCTTCATTATGATTCCCAGTCTGGATGTATCCAGATAGTAAAGTATTCCATGAATTGACACTTGGGCAGGCCATGGAGTCAAAGACACGAAGCCCAGTTTCCATATCCCCACACTTCGTACATGCTGCTAACACATTGATACAAGTGACCTCATCTGGTTCAAATCCACAGGACTGCATTCTTTGCAGGTACCCCACAGCTTTCTCCCATTGGTACCTTCCATAGCCAGCTATCATAATATTCCAGGAGACAACGCTAACTTCTGGCAGATAAGAGAAAATCATCTCAGCACTGTCCATTCCCCCATTCTTTGAGTACATATCAAGCAATGAATTACTCAAATGGAGATCACTCTCAAGTCCATATCTGATTACAACTCCATGTACTTGTTGCCCATACACCTTACACAAAAAGCTCACATCTTGGTCATAAAAACCGGATTCTTCAATTCCTCCCTTAGCACAAACACCCAAAATACTCGACAATGACACACTATCTATACGAATCCCTTTCCTGCTCATCGATCTAAACATTCTCAGAGCATCCTCAACTCTATCCGTCTGTGCAAGCCCACACATCATCGCCGTATATGTAACCTCATTAGGCTCCTCGGTTCCCTCAAAGAGTCGATCTGCTTCTACAACAAAACCACACTTGGCATACACACACAACAAGGCGTTACTAACATAAACATTATAGTCAAGCCCAAGCTTGACAGCAAAACCATGACATCTGCTAGCACTCTCCACATCTCCCAGAGTACCACAGGCGCTGAAAACGCTAGCCAATGTGAAGCGGGTAGGCACAAAACCTTGCAAAACCATATCATCAAACACACGCAACGAGTCCCTGTCAAACCCGCCCTTGACCAAAGCAGTAATCAAGTTATTCCACGAGACAGTGTTCCTCTCAGGCATTTCCACAAACAACCGACGTGCACGCTCCAACATTCCCACCCTGCAGTACTGACTCAACATTGCATTCCATGAATAAATATTCTTCTGAGGTATTTGATCGAATACATTATGTGCATAAGCAGTGTTGTTGCATTTAGAATAAAATTCAACGAGTCTGTTGGAGAGAAAGGTGTCGGTGAGAAGGCCAATACGGAGTAGGTTGGCGTGAATGAGCTTCCCCGACAAATGGGATTTCTTGTCTATGCATGACTGCAACAGATTCGCTATGTACGGAACCGTCCTCCTCTCCATTGCGTTGTAGCTTGGGCAGTTTTGCATTCATTATGCTAAATCCCAGAAGTTCAGACACCACTAACACACCATGGCTTGCGTCGTTGGGAGTTTGTAATCATAAGGATAATTTATACTCCTCAGATAAATGTCATTTTTAATGCATATTTATAATTTTATTTTTAAAATTATTTTTTAATTTTTCTCATATTTTAATTATACAGATTATATTTTCAATACAATTCAACATGTAATTAATAAGGGTATTAAACATTTCACTAACTTTCTTAATAAGTGTGCATTTATCTAAAACGACATTTATTTTAAATAGAAGGGAGTAATATTTTAAAATATTCATAGTGTTTTAACAATTATTAATCAATTATAATATCTTCAAATTTACCATATTAAAGACTAAGTTAAAAATATTTTATATTGATAAATAATTTATTAACTGAAAATTGGAATTCAATGATATTGCTTGTAGTTGTAGGTTTGATTTAGTGTTTCAATTATTAATTGTTTAAGTGGACTAATCTAATCCTGACTAATCACGAGTATCTTTTTTAAAAGAGTTGTTAGTTTTATAATGTTAAAACCTAACGACTAGTGGAAAATTTTTTACCAAACAAACCCCAAAGTATTCAATGAAATTGTTGCCCACCGAATTTAATTTAATTTGGACCGTGATAAAAACTTTGAATAAACAATATCTAAAAAATTCAACCAATTTGGCCAATTTTATAAAAAAAAATTTGAATTGCCCTTTTCTTATTTTTAATTTTTATTTCAAGTTACTTTAATAATTTTTTTTATTAAAAATAATTTATTTATTAATTAAATGGTCAATTTTTATTAATTAATAAATTCTTTTAAATTAAAATTAATTAATTAATTTTATTTAATATTTTTTAATTAAACTTCAAATACTTCTTTCTTTAAAGCAAATTTTAAATTATTTAATTTTATTAAATCTTTAATCAATTTTATAACAATATAATACAAGTTTAACTCTCAGCCCCATTTTTAAAACATTGTGAATAAGTGAGAATTTGGTTCATTATAATTATGGTGTAAATATAATTTCAATTTTGTTGCATAACTTTAATATTGCCTAAGCCTTATCTCGTATTGGAATTTGGAGGAAACAGGAATTCATTGCCTTTTTCAAAAATAATTTCAGGGTAGATGTCACATCCAACAATAGTATAGGTAATGAAGGGGTTTAATTTAACTTTAAATGCTCTTTCAATCAAAGGTGCTTACAAGGCCGGGCTCCAATCAGTTTGCCGGAAAAGCCACATGCTCCAGCAATAACACCTAATTAAGGCTTAAGCGCTTTTACCAAAGAAAACTACAAACAACAATAATGGAGACACAAACAAAGGTACCACGCCCGAGTATGACCTGGACATTATTCGTGGTAATGGTACGAGATTGAGGTGGCTTTTCTTAATGATATTCTAAGACTTGAGACAGCTTGAGGGCTGGAGAAAACCCGAAGCTGAGCCATCTGCGTTAATGCAAGATGCTTCAGCTGGGTGATTTCTGTAGGTAAGCTTCACGTCCTCCATTTGAATCCCTGTGCATGGATATGTCCTGCTACAGTCGAATCTCACCCCTACCTCTGTTGCTGATGATCCATGGATACTTTGGTACGTCACATCACTGATTCTAATGCCCGAACTCTGCACAACAAAACAAAAAAAAGAAACAGAATCGTGGCCTTGGTTAGTTAACCAGGATTAGTTATAGTTAAAGACACGTTTTATATGGAACAGACCTGATTAGGGCAATCCGATTCGCCTGGACAATAGTTTTGATCAATAAGAATCGGGTTTTCGACATTGGTCATGAATGCATTTTGGAAGAAAACGTTCCTTACGAAGCCATTGCTCGGCCTCCCCCAAGTCTTGATTCTAACTCCATTTTTGGTGCCGAAAAACGTCGTGCTTCTTACTGTTACGTTCTGCACACCTGCCTCGTCAGATTCCTTCCCTAAACTTCCAATGCTGCACCAAACCATGCATAAAGAGTTCAGTACTCCATGTGCAATGAAGACGGTTTAGTAGCTGAGTAATATTTTGGTAACGTACCTAATTCCATGGCCTGGGCCGCATGCAACAGTTTCGATCCACAAGTTGGTGGTGCCAGGGCCAACGGAGATACAATCGTCACCGGTTCCAATCTTGGAATTTAAGATGGTGACATCGGTTGAAGCCTGGACGTGAATGCCATCGGTGTTAGGGCTGTTGCCAGGAGCAGAAACTTTCACACCTTGCACTTTGACGTTTTCACAGCCATTGATCACAATGTGAAACATTTGGCTGTCTTGTGATGAGAGCCCACCAATCTCAATGTTGTTTGAATTTAAAAATTCTAGCGACTGCACAAGTTTCACACATGAATAAGGAAATCAGTCTACTTTTTTCCTATAAATAGACTTTGTCGTGCTTATTTGTAATTATGTAGCATTTACACTGAAATTGGCACGCTTCAAAAGCACAATTATGCATGTTTGACAGTTGACTTGTGGTAGTGAAGGGAAAATTAAAGCTAGAACCGAAAAGTCAACTTGAGAAAGAATGAAAGGGTCAATTAGTGCGCAAATCACTGATGACCAAGGTTAAGAAAAATTGGAAGAGAAAAGAATTAGAGATCACTTTGGACAACCATCGAGAAAAAATGAACTCACCGTTGCACCTTTTGGACAACCACCGCCAGAGGACTTGCAGGACCATAAACGAGAACCTTGACCATCAAGTACACCTCCAAGGACCTTAACCCCACTAACATGCTGAAACATAAGCCAATTCTTAGAGCCATCCATTGCAGAGTAATCCGACGGAGCCACGATGGTGCCGTCTATAAGTACGGTGGTCGCAGCATTGCTGCATGGACCCTGAAACTCCACATTCTTTACCAAGAACCTGCCTGAAGGCACGTACATGGTGGCCGGAGACGCGGAGCCGCATGCATGCCTCCATGCAGCAAGAAAAGCCTGCGTTGAGTCGGTTGAACCATCAGGCCTGGCTCCAAAGTTTGTCACTCTATATTGATCAGCTACTACCAAAGGTGATGAGGCGAAGAAAGCCAAGAGAAGCAGGTGAAGAAGAAGACTCATGGTTGTGCTTTAGCTTTGGAATTGGTTTATGGGGTAGGGAGTTTGGAGGAGAGTGGGTGAAGATAGCTGTGTAGGAGTCGAAGCAGTTTGTGGTGGTTTTTATAGGGTTTCTAAGTGCAGTTACGAAGTGAGACTTTTTTTACTTTTGAAAATAGTGGATTGAGCAGTTTTGTATTATTTCCCCACTTCTTTTACCGAACTAACCTTAACTAAGGTTGTTTTTTTAGGATTGTTCTTTTTCTTATTACCGAACTAACCTTAACTAAGGTTGTTTTTTTAGGATTGTTCTTTTTCTTCTCCTTTCGCTTTTTGTGTGAAGCTTTTATGAGCTATTAGATATTAAATATTTACATTGCATTTTGGGGTTTTCACTCAAAATTTGTGCATCAGGAGGTTTCAAAATTAAAATAATTCTATCGTTTTCTTATAAAGCATAAAATAACATATTAAAAAAATCTAATTTTTTTAAAAAAATTTCAATTCAGTACTTAAATATTTAAAATTTTTAATTAAGTATTTAAATTTTTAATTAAGTATCAACATTAATTTTAAAACTTTAACAATTGATTTCAAAATATTAAATTTTATTGATTTCAAAATATTAAATTTTATTGATTTGGCATATCTATAGCAGATATCCATTTATTAGCCATATATAACAATAAAAAATGAATTGTTAAAGTTTCAATTAAAAATTTCAAAAGTTTAGACACTAAATTAAAAAATCTTAAAATATTAATTATTTTAAGATTAGTTGTCCATTTAATCAAACTATAATTCCTCACTTTGTTTAATTTTATCTGATACCTGCTTATTATATTTTGATAGAATCTCGTATTTTAACATAAGATATAATTGTAAATAATTACAATTCAATTATGCTAAACCTTTATAGATCTATAAACAACAAAAGAATAGCAACAGTTATTAAGGAACTACGTGCAAATAAAATTTTGTATTTTGGGCATAATTTATATATTTGTGGAAGGGCAAAAGTGAGAAGTGATTCATTTTCTACCAAAAGAGGAAGAGAAGGTGGCTGAAACTGGAACGTGACAGGTGGAGTAGAATACGGAGGAGATAACTTGAGGCGTTCTTTTACACCACCGAGAATTATGGACCCCCTTCTTTCAAAAAGCTTCTCTTTCGTTTCCTCATTACAATGTGTAAATAGGATTTGTTTCAAATACAGTAGTTTATATATATATATAAAGAATGTAATACTTGGTGAGTCAAGCTTCTGTAATGGAAGACCGGAGTTACTTATTTCCGTTGAAGTCATTAGCATGAGGGGCACGTTACAATGACTTTGCGTTGGCTGTTAACTTCCCATACGTAACCACTAAGCTTGTAGTGGAGTGGAGAGGGTGATATCTCCACCAAGGGTCAAGTCAGGTCACAGTTGGGTGGATATTAAGCCAAAGAGTACCAATTTTTATCGCATAGAACAAAGCTTAGGGCCACAAGTTGATGTAATTATGACTTTTCCGTTGATAATCTTGGCGTAAAACCATGTGAGTAATGACGACTTACCTGCACTCGTTAAAACTTAAAAACACATGGATTAGCAATTAAGACGGCGTTGAGCTGCTTTTTCCTCCGTCATGCACGGTATCTTGGCCCCGCCACCGTCCAAAGAATGGGTTATGGGCCTCGACCATTGGACAATAACCCTGAAATTAATGTGAAGGATGAAATCATGTCAGCCGGACTACGCAGTTACCTATTTGCCTTCTTTCAGGCTTCCTTGTTTCAGGTAATTTTATGTCTACTTGATCATCATGTGAAGTGAGTTCTGATCACGTTATTATCAGAGTATCATCTGTATCAAGGCATATGGTGTATATTCAACAAATTTTGGTACAAGAAACGACATTTTACCGTCTACAATTGAATAATTCCGTGATTTAATTAATATTTTAAATTATTAATTATTAATTATTTTAAGAATATCGGTTGATATGCACAATATACAATTGCAGGCAACAAATTCATGAATCACAACTGTTAGAATTTACAATAGGCCTACGGACAGACTACATATAAGTTTAATGAGGTTCTATCCTAAAATCAATTGGTGATAGGTGGAGTAGCCCACTAGACTTATATGCTAATCTTCTTTCCTCTCTTTTTTTAATATGGGACAAACTCTCACTTTATATTTAAACACACCCCCCTCACGTGTGGGTCTAACACGTGACATAATCTATCATTTCTAAGGGTTAACGACTAACATAAGAGCAACCGACTCTGATACCATGTTAGAATTTACAATAGGCTTACGGGCTCACACGAGAAGGAAAGTTAGACTACATATAAATCTAAATGAGGTTCCATCCTAAAATCAATTGGTGATAGGTGGAGTAGCCCACTAGACTTATTTGTTAATCTTCTTTTCTCTCTTTTTTCAATATGGGACAAACTCCCGCTTTATATTTCAATACCTACAAAAAAAGGAGTATCCGATGACCTTATTCCCTATTCTAAGCATTATCAATCAGGACTCATAACACCAAAAACTAAACAATCCTATTGGCTCTTTTAATGATTACTTGTATATAAGGCATCGTAGCTCGGGCCGTTCTTCATGCCGAATTTTTTACCGAAAGCATATGGCTTATGGTCAAGACAAAGACGTCATTATATATGCAACTTATCTTAGGAACAACCTAATATTTCAACCGAATTAACGAAATTTCAACTAAATTTAACCAACCCACAATCGTGAGCCTCCTGCCATTGATTAAGGGCTTAAACTTACCTTCACATGGAGATTTCTTCCTCGGCTTGAAAATAAAAATGGGCAGTTGAAAGTTGACTATCGATTTCAAACCATTGAAAGGGTTTCCTAATGACGTGGTGAAACATTCAAGTGACGTAGGAGAGTGCTGTCATTAGTAGATGTGTGACTTGTTCTTCACCAATAAAAAGGTATTAATCCTCAGGTGGTAGATTCGAATTCATCCTTTAATTGAGTTATTGACTTATGAAATACCTTAATCAGAAATATATATGCAATATGTGAGTTAATCAATGCACTGATCAAGAAGTGAGAAATACAAGAAAATACAAATGGACAAATTATAGAGTCCAGATCTCCTGTTCAATATTATGGTGTCTTATTGTGTCCAATGAATCTCAGTCATTTATTTATGTAGGTCTCACGTGGACCCTGTATGAGTCCCGCAAAATAAATGATTGAGATTTCACGAGACAGAATAAGACAGGGTAATATTAGACAGAGGATCTTGTCCCCAAATTATAAGTTCATTGCAAACTTAAAGTTGGGCTAATGAGATTATATTAATTTATACTGATGACTTACCAAAGTGCTTAGGAGAGGAAAGTTTTCAATAGTGTCAAAGAACAGCTGGCCAGTACAAATGTCTACGGGATTTGGTAACAAGTTGTTTGCCCCTCTATTATACTTTTCAGTTATACTGTGTAATACACATTTCTTAAACTTTCTAAATTACTATTTGATTGAAAAGGCGAGCAATGTGATTGTGAGGTGAAGGTCCCCATTGTTGTTATCTTCGGTAACTAAGTGAATAACTTCACACATCTCAATTTCTAGAATGAGTTGATGAAGATCAAATATATGAATAGGACGCGTCGTAAACCTTAAAAGATTCCTTTCAAAACTCTTGTTATAATACGTCAACCCATAGATGAATGCCAATAAGATTTTAGATGAACACCAAAATCATTTTTATCTTAGTCTTAACGTGATGTTTACTTCCACTATTTTGAAACAGGCTTATAAATTATATCAATAAGATAAGAAATTTAAGATTTAAACATTCAATCGGTATTATATTATTATAACATGATATATAATATATAAGAAATAAAAGTATAATAAAAAGTAAAATATTTTATTGAAATACCAATATCTATATATTCAAGTATAATCAATTGATAACAATTCTAATAACTCAAACTAAAATTGAATAATAATTCTCTTTTTCTAAATTTTATGTTCATTTGTATCAAGACTCTCTAGATAATTGCTTACAAAAAATCAGCCGATTGATTAATAAACCAATCGGTTTTTAATAACAAAGGTTATTAAGCTAAACAAACCAAAAAATTGGCTAGTTTAAGAAAAATTGTGGTTGAACCGATCAGTCTAATTTGATTTTTTAATCATTGTCACTTATTTTACATTATATATAAAATGTTTGTGTGAAATATAAACATTTTTCTCTTGATTTTATTTATTTTAAAAATTACTTATATTATTTTGTGTTATTAAAATTATTTTTAAATACTAGGTTATTTCTATTCTAGGTATTAAGAGCAAAGCGAAACAAACTCTACAGTAGTCATTGACAGCAAGGATGTAAAGCCCGGCCTCAATACGGGCTGATCGGCTTATGGCTAGATCGGCCACTACTAGATAGGGTTAGTCCGACTCAATCTTATATAATTTTTAAAAATAATTAAAAAATATGTTGCTTTTAGGGTATGTTTGGGAGTTTAGGATGGAATGGAATGGAACGGCAATTAATGGAACGGAATGGAATGGAGTGGAATGAAATGGAATGAAATGGGTCACTCTATTGTTTGGAAGTTTAAATAAAATAAGAGAGGGTTTGGAAGGTAAGCCATGCCATTCCATCCTTGACCCCCCAATTTGGGAGGTCACAAAATATTAGATTTTGAATGGCAAAGGATGGCTTCCAAAGCCATTAATTGTCATTCCATCCTGTTTCAAAATAGACTCCCAAATAATAGCCTGAGTCATTTAGGTCATTCCATTCCATTCCCTTCCATCCCTCTACTCACATTCAAACATACCCTTAAAGTTCCGATCAAGCTAAACAATTTTAGCTTGTAACTCACCGGTAGCTTGGTAGACTTGGGTCAAAATTTGGCGGGGTCAAAATTGACATTCTAGCAAGATCGTTACAGTTAAGCTGAGAAGATAGAACAAATGTTTGATTTCGATCAAGGTTTTAAATTAGGCATTCCATCCGTAATTACAGATATCGAAATATTACGCTTGCAGTCCATCTTTTTTTTGTAATTTACTGTATTTATATTTGTATTACTTGTAATAACTTGCAGACATATTATGAGTTTACGACTTGCAATCCAAACTGTAAAATTTTGATTCCAGTTAATTTATCAGTGTCCAGTATTTCAATGAACATCTTCAATCTTAATTATCACCATTCCAGAAAAATCAGTTGACACAGATTATCATGTTTTCAACGGTCATTAACTTAAGACATCAGAACAGAGGAGAAGAACAGAACGAACAGAACAGGGGTTAATAGGATGTGCAGCAATTACGTTTGAAGTAAGAAGACAACACAAACGCCCATACTACTTCCTTGATTGCTTGATCTTCAGTTCTGTCTAATTTCTGCTAACTTTCCTGGAAGTTTAAACCTCTGCAGTTTCTATTGTTTAACCTTTAAAGAAAAGAATTGCCTTGATAACATGATTCTTGAAGAGGAACACAGAACTCCATTAAGCATCAATTCATTGTGTACAAATGAAGTACTGCATCTATCTTGGATCCAGTCTTTGATGGAAACAGATCTCAAGAAAGCTATACAGCAAGAAGAATCAATACAAGAAGAATTCTAGAACTTCTGATTACTTTTGCAAGGCCGGGCTCAAAGCAACTCTTACCAAATGTGCCACATGCTCATGCTGCAAAACCATACTAAATGAACCATTACTTCAATGTAAGGTCCTAATTTGGTGAGGTCATAGTAAGACTACAGGCAGCTAGCAGGTTGGACATAGCCTGAAGAAGTCCCACCAGCATTGCTACATGATGCTTGAGCTGGTTGATTCCTGTATGTGAGTTTCACATCCTGCAACTGGATTCCGCTGCAGGGATACTTCTTACTACAGACGAATTTGACGGCAACAGGATTTGTTGAGGTGCCATGGATGTCTTGGTATATCACATGACTTATTCTAACCCCAGAAGCCTGGATTAAAAATACAACCATAACATGTTAGAATTAAGCTGTATGTGTACACAGTCTACGTCCCAATCCTGAATATAATTTTGACAGTACCTGGCCAGGGCAATTTTCATTGCTGGGGCAATAATTCTGGTCGATTAAAATGGGATTCTGGACATTTTTCATGATAGAATGCTGAAAAAAGATGTCCCTGACAAAGCTGTTGCTGGGTCTTCCCCAAGTCTTGATTCTCAAGCCATTTTCAGTACCGACAAATGTTGAAGTTTTAACTGTCACATTTTGCACGCCATCCTCCTGAAGGTCCTTCCCCAAACTGCCAATGCTGCACGCAAGAATACACACATTACTTGCCAAAAGCAACTTTTCATGCATGCACATGCACAGTGTCTGAGATATAGATGCCGTTGTATTTATTTTATTTATGTACCTGATTCCGTGGCCAGGTCCACATGCAACATTTTCGACCCACATGTTGGTGGTGCCAGGGCCGATTGACACACAGTCATCTCCTGTTCCGATCTTTGAATTTAAAATCGTGACCCCACTAGAAGATTGAACGTGAATTCCGTCCGTGTTGGGGCTGGTACCGGAGGCGGAGATTCTAACCCCTTGCAATTTTGCGTTCCGGCAGGCATTGATGACTATGTGGAACATCTGGCTGTTTAGTGATGTCAATCCGCTGATCACAATGTTTTCCGAATTGGAAAACTCCAGTGTCTGCATGATCAATAACCAATTATCTTAGAAATTAATCACTTAACTGCAGGTTGACCGGGAAAAAGATTATAATGCACTGCGCATGGCTTAAGCTACAAGGGAATTATATTCTTGAGATTCAGTGACATGTAAACATACCGTCGCACCGCTGGGACAACTCTTCTTAGAGGCCTTGCAAGACCAAAGAGAAGTGCCCTGAGCATCAAGGATCCCGCCGGAAACGGTGACCCCGGTAACATGCTCAAATATTAACCAATTTCCGGCAGCGGCAACGGCCTGATAGTTAGACGGAGCCACAAGGGTTCCGTCTATACTTACTACAATGGCAGTGTTTTTACAAGGACCTTGGAATTGGACTTGGTTAGCTATAGAGAACCTTCCTTTAGGCACGTAAACTGTTGCCGGTTTTGTAGCGGCACAAGCTTGAGCCCACGCTGCAAGAAATGCCTTTGCTGAGTTGGTATGACCGTCAGGTTTCGCGCCATAACTCATGACGTTGAAAGTTGCAGCCATTGTTAAGGGGGAAGCGATGGAAATGAGTAGAAGAAGTGCGTGAAGAAGATTGCTTATCGACTGTGCCATGTTTTTGAGTGAAACAGAAAACAAGAGAAGGGGGGGTCTGGAGAGTGGTGAGTGGCGAGGAATTGAAATGGTAGATGGTATTTTATAGGACATTGGAAGAAGGCTTTAGGCTTTGTACAACATAAGATATTTCCTTAAACAAATGCTATTCTAATTCTTCTGTATGGTGATAAGGCAGGTGTACATAGCTACATCACCTTATTAACTTTATTTTATTTCATTATTATTTTTATAATAATAAAATTCATAATTATTATTTTTAAGTGTATATTTGTTAAAAATTTAAATATAATAATAATAATTTACAAAATATATATTCTGAGGAAGTTATTGAGACCACACCTCGGAGGCAGCAGTTATTTTATGTATTTCTTGAGAATGATTTCATTAATTCTAATTTATGTCGATTACAACATTTTATATTCCAAGTTCACATGTGAAAAGCTTATGTTTGTTGTCTTTGACTTGAGTTCAGATCTTCTGTCTAATTTTATGATGTTTTATTATGTTCAGTAGATTTTAGTCATTCATTTAAGTGGATCCCACGTTAGTTTCGTATAAATAAATACAGATATCGTATAAATAAATAATTGAAATTCACTCAACACAATAAGATACCATAAAAATTAGACAGATGATCTTTCATCCTTTGACGCGAGGATAAATAGGTAAAGCTGTCAACTTTAAGAGTACGGAAGCCAGAACTACAAGTAGAAATGATTTGGGTTCAAATCTTATTAGTCCTTTCTTTTCCCTTTTAACGCATAAAAATTTAACATAGATGTACGTTTTAAGGTTGCAAAGTGGTTAATCCTTTGACATTTTTTCAATTTAGTATCTATAGATTTTTAATTTGTAATTAATTGACTTTTTTTTTGTAAAATTAACAATTCAGTTTAAAATATTAATTTTATTAATATTTTTAATAAATTACTGTTAAAACACCCTAGTTAATGTGTAAAAGAGATTATAAGTTGATTGAGTTAATCTAGGTAAATGATTAGTTAACAATTATAGATTTTTAATGATATGAATAAGAGCGTACTAACAAAACTAACGTTTTGAACTAGATTGATACGATTATAAAAACTTGATCACTTAATTAAGAATTTAAAAATTTTAAGTACTAAATTAAAAAATTAAATACTTTAGAATTTGTTATTCCTAATTTTTAACTTATGATATACATTTTTGATAGAAGTTTGTGACGGCGTAGTGTCTTTAACATTTGAATTCTCCTACAAACTTTTAAAAACTTGTTATTGTCTTTAAATTAACAAACTTTGATGCATGAACAGTGTCGGTATCGATGTAGTTTCCAATAACTTGAAGGGCCAAATTTGGAAAAGGAAAAAGAAGTTGTGGGCTAGAACGTGTGTAGGCGAGTGGATAACGGAGAAGAAATCGGCCATGTCCTCTTTCTTAACCGATGATTAACTTGGTCGTAAATGGTAGAAATGGACGGCCGTTTGCCGTCATAAGGTAAAGGGTACAATTTTTTTTCCAAAAATTACTTTTTATAAAAAAATATATTTTCCTAAAATTTAAAATTACTTTAATAACTATAAATTTTTAAAATACATATTTAGTAAATTACTACTACAAGAAGTAGAAATTCCGGCTAGGTTAATAAATAGGCTATTTTCAAATTACTTGGTTTCTGAACTCGTAAGCCTTATTGCAATTAATGTATGGAGGCCTCTATTGATTTCCAATTCCTGCTGTGTTGGATTGCTTCCACTGGTTTAGGGCAGAATTTCCGGAGACTATACCACTCCTGAATATGCTACAACTTTGCTCAATCAGCGCAAGCCATTGGATTTTATTAATCTAAATTACAAGCACAGTTAGGTCATATTGAATAGAATATCCGGTAATAAAACAAGCACATTATCAACAACCCATCATATCTGGTTCTATTGGATCTTGGTGGAGCTGGGCACTGTTGCTTGAATCCATGAGATTGATTGATTCTGACTGAGAGACTCCTGCAAAACAATAAAGGTTCGTCGGGGGTTGATTCTTGGTAGGCCCCTCCGACGCTCAAGTCAGTCTCTTGAGAGAGTTTTAGTAGCTAGTGAATAAAGAAAAATAGGGTTCTCTAAAATCGTACCTGTTTCATGTTGAGGTAATGAATTTATATGGCTAATACCTATAAGAATTAGGTCAATCTTTAAAGGATGGGCCGATCGGCCCATGCGCCGTTCTGAATTTGAGCTTGAACCTAGCACGATCTACCCAACCAATATCTTTGAAATGATGAAACAATTAAATATCAACTGCTGATCGGCGTATGTCATGCTAATAATTATGTGTATCCAACTCCAATGTTGTCTTAGTTATTATTTTATCATCGCCAAATGAAATTGCGGATGGAATCAGGTCATGTGCCTAATTCAATGCTATAATGTTGCCAAAGGATTATAGACTAAACGTGGCACGTTCAATGATTGTTTCTTTCTTCTCCGATGGATTGATTTTTTGATCGAATTTTTTTACTTGATTTTCGTGATTTATAATATATTTATAATAATTTAATTTAACATTCTTATCTATAATCACTTTATATTAAAAAAATTTAAATATCTTTATCTAAAATCTTATATCGCATTAATAAAATTTAAGTTGGATGTAGATTTGCCAATATTTAGCTTGGATCTTATTGTAAGATTTTTATTAAGATCTATAAAGAGCTCATTAGGAATTTCTAAAACAAAGCAGACATACGTATTTTTAAAGTGTTGTTAAGATTTATTATATGTTTGAAGATTTATTATATGTTTTAAAGTGTTGTTCCGCAAACTAATCCAATCCCATGTGGAGTGAAATTGGTAGCTGTGTTAGTGATGTTTGCACAATATGAGAATTGGTGTCCCGTAACCAGCGGTACGGCAACAATTATACACACTTTTCTTTCGTTTTTAATTCCAAGGATTGGTTGTGAGTTTTTGAAATTCCAAACGTTAATTTATAAAATCTTAAATATTATTTAAATTTTTGTTAAAATTTGAAGACCGATTTGTAACTTTTAACTTATATTTTCTCAACAGATGCACAAGTGTGGCAGGATACAAGCTGTAACCGATGTTAGGATATTGATCCCCGTTTTTAGAATTTGGCGTGTGGTTAGGTGTGTTGACCTTCTCATTTCCTTACGATTAGTACATGGAGGCTGAGCACATGCCATTCCTTGTGACTTCAAAATTCATTTTCTGTGTTCTATGCATGCATGTATTGTATGGTACATTATCAGACTGTGGTTACTAGTTACTACTGGGTTTTAGAGTACAAGTTTAATGAATAGATATTTACCAAAACTAAGGATTAACTACGGCATCCAAACTGGTCTTAGTAGTTGAACCTTTGAATTCATGTTTGCTGATAACACTACAGTAAAATAGGGAAAAGGCTACAGTTTTTTTTTTTTGGGTTAAAGATCGATATTTGGCGACGATTTTAAAATTGTCATTAAAAATTAATTTTTTGACATCGATTTTAAAAATAGTCACTAAAGGTTAAATAAAGAAACGAATTTGGTGACAAATTTGAAGAAACGTCACCAAATATTTGGCATTTAGTGATGATTTATAGAATCGTCACCAAAGGAAAATTAAAACGATCAATATATTAGGGGCAATAAAGGTTAGTGACCATTTATTGAAAGTGTAGTGAATTCCAGTGTTTATGAACAAAAATGATGATTTATTATTTATGAAACCTAATCTCTGTCTCATAGCATCCTCTTCTTTCACACATTTGAGGCCTCCTCTACCGTCCTCCTCTTTTGGCTTTCCAACCTCCTCCTCCACAGTCTTCCTCTCTCGTGTTTCCGGCCTCCTCCACCATCTTGCTCTCTTGTGTTTCCAACATCCTCCACCGTCCTCCTCTCTCACATTTCGATCTTCCTTTAGCATCCTCTTTCCATTTTCAGCTCCTCCTTGTGTTTCCAATCTCCTCGTCATGTTCCAGTCATCGCCTTCCAGTCATCATGTTCCAGCCTCATCCTTGCGTTCCAACCTCTCACCAATACATCACCTTTGCTGGATTTGTAGGTACCCATTTATCGTATAGTTTAGGTAATTTAGCGAAAATGATTCATTCTCACTCAGTCCTTTCATTTCTTCTCTATGTTAATTTGGTGCGTTCTTTTTCAATTCCTTCCCCAGGTAGTGACAACCAAATAGTTTTTTGGATAGAAAGAAAGATGGTGACTATTACTTCAAAATCTGTTTTTTATTAATACCTAGTTTTAGCTTTTCACTAATTGTTTAGGTATTACCGTTTTAGTGCTTAGATGACCTTACTCTTTTCTATTTTGTCTGGGTCGTATGGAATAAGAAATTGAGGTTCTCATTTTCAAAAATTGAGTTAAACAAGAAAGAAGATCTATTTATAACTGCAATTTGGGTTGTCTTTTCATTGTGCAAGAAAATCTACTTAGTTAAGGAATTGTACAAGAAAGAAGATCTGCTTAGTGGGTGGTTGTGTGAGAGATTTAATTTTGAAAAGAGCGCCAAAAGATTTTGATATTATCACCACTATTAATTAAACTTCAATAGGTTTTTGGTGGATTCTGTGTTTTCTTCACATGTTTTTTGTTAACAGTTATACTTCTTATATACTAATACTCATGATTAGTAGATGAATGAGACCTTAATTTTCACATAATGTACCACAGATCAAAGAGCAATTTTTTCGTTCTATGATCATTAGATGAAAGTTTCCTATATGCAGGGTGTTTATCAAAGATTCAACAATTGAGGTGTGGTAATATGTTGTGGTTTAAGTAATTCCTTTTTTGTCATTTCACCTTTTCTGGGTTGGTGTAAACATTATCTTAGTGATTTCTGGCTTGTACTTAAGTGGAACTGATTTCATGCTTATAAAGGTGTCCAACTTTGAAATGACAACACTTTTTAATGGAAATGAAAAGGTTTATTTCAAGATCCTTTTCATAGTTCATGTAGCTATTTGTAAAGGATCATTGTTAAAGTGTTGGCTAAAGTTCTTAGGCTCTCTTACTTATGTGTCAAAATTTTAAAGCTATTAAATGTGAATTTTTGATTTAGATATTGTAATCTAATACGTAATTAAGGGTAAACCTTGTGCTCCAATAATAAAAGCACATGTCAAAATTTTTTATCAATATTCATATGCAAGCATGTTGAATACATAGATTGATAGTTTTGGAACAATATTTGGGTTCATCAAGCATTAGTTATGAACAAATTAAATATAACGATATTGTTTAATTGGTCTTCCTTTTATATCATATAAATTAAATAATTATGGTTTGACATTTTCTTATGTTTCATGTCCAGAGGAGTCAAAGGCATAAGGAAGGATTGGACAAACCACGAATGTGCTTATTGGAGGTACAGTCACAGATGATTCTATTAACGAGTGGCTCACTTTAGATCAAAAGGTAATTATTGTTCACTTCATTGATTCTTGCTTCCTATAAATTTTTCATCTCATTTACCTTTGGTTGGGAAAGCCTGGAATGTTGAGTTTGTTCAATTTTCATCTTTGGGCATTCTTTTGCATCTAACTATCGGGCATTCTTTTGCATCTAACTATAATTATGCTGTGGTGCCTTATTTTGTGATGGCGAATGTCACTAAAATTTTATGTCTTCATTCATTTTGCAAGTAGAGATGGTTTCAATGTTGGATAATATTCATGCTCATTGGAAAAGGAGGAGAGTGTGTAAAATTAAATGCAAAGGTGTATGTACTGTTGATATGGATAGTGTTTGGCAGTTGTACATGGGTTTCTATCTATCATGCTAAGTTGTGATTCATTTTTCATTTTCACATGTTATGCTAAGCTTGATGATTCCAAGTATCGTTGAGTTTGTAATTTTTATAATTTAACTCATATAATCTTGTATTTAGCTGCTGGAGTAATTATCTACACTGCTGGAGTAATCTTGTATGTTATGGCATGCTTGTAACTGATTGGTTGTAGACTTTAGTATTAGTAAACTTGGTAGAAAATGGGTAATATATTTTAGGAGATAGTCAAGTAAATGAACACCTATAAATAATGAATATAGATGAACAAGAATAACAACATTTAACTTGTTGTAGTTCTATGTTAAAATTCTAATAACCCAGAAAATTTAGATTCACTTGCAACTTGAAATTCATATTAGTGATTGTAATCCTAGGGCTCTAAAGACGATGTGCT
Source organism: Erythroxylum panamense (assembly GCA_027123425.1). Taxonomy (NCBI): domain Eukaryota; kingdom Viridiplantae; phylum Streptophyta; class Magnoliopsida; order Malpighiales; family Erythroxylaceae; genus Erythroxylum; species Erythroxylum panamense. The sequence goes on from JAOTIZ010000005.1 coordinate 7,499,415, forward strand.
TTTAAAATGTCATGTTTTTCTTTCTTCATCAAGCTTTATTCTTATTGTTTAAAGTATTCTTAATCTTACTGAAGCTATGAATTCACCCAATGTTACAACACTTGCTTTTTGTTTTATCCTCAGGTTGGATTGTTGAGTGCTTACATGATAAAAAAGTTGTACTTTAGATAGTACTTAATGGTTTTCAATAAATATTTTACTGGATTACTTTCCCATTTCATTGCCCTCTTTTCTTTCCTAATTAAAAACAAATTAGCTTAATTATGCATTATTTCAGGCACTCTACCGATTTTGGAGTTACTGTCATGATTCTTATAGCTAATGTTTTGTATATGATAGCTGACATATGAAATTGCTCTCATTGACATGGACAAACCTAGAGTTATTCAAATTATGTTGTAATTTTTTTTTGTAATCTTAGTGTTTATAATTTGTAAACTAGTCTCTATATTTATTATTTTGTTTATAAGGATTGTTAAAGTTGTAAGAAAATTTTTTATACGATGAATATTCTTTTTGTTAGTATAAT